>CAUYON010034056.1:0-39830 GCA_963573935.1 Arctocebus calabarensis
CTGTAGTCCCAGCTACTAGGGAGGCTGAGGCAAGAGAATCGCTTAAGCCCAAGAGCTGGAGGTTGCTGTGAGCAGTGTGACGCCACCGCACTCTACCCAGGGCGATAAAGTGAGACTCTGTCTCTACAAAAAAAAAAAAAAAAGAAAGAAATGAAAATGTTTTCCTAGCAACAAGCATGAAAACCACACTGATGTCAACGGCTCATCAAGAACGTATCACAGCCCTTGGCAAGGCCTCTCTGGGAGCACCGGCTCCCTCTGGGACAGGGAAAGAGGCAGCTCCCCAGACTTCACCAAAGGAAGCTCTTACAGACTAAACTGTGCTTCATAGGTTGAAGCCCTAGGACCCAGCACCTCAGAATGTGACTGTCTCTGGAGAGAGGGTCTTTAAAGAGGTAATTAAGATAAATCGAGGACCAGCTGGAAGCCCTAATACGAATATCCCTCTAAGAGGAGGAAATGTGACACGCACACACGCAGAGGGAAGCCCGTGTGAAGACGCAGGGAGAAGAGACCCGTCTACGAGCCACGGAGAGAAAAGGAGAAACCTCCCTGCCGACACCTCCCCGCAGACTTCCAGCCCCAGAACTCTGAGAACATGAATTTCCAGCCTGCGGCATCGGTACCAGCTGCCTGAGCAAACTGAGGCCGGTGCTTGCTCCAAACTCTCTGGGAGTCAGCCCCGCACGGGGCGGCTCCTCCAGCCCACCAGGAGTTGGACCCTCGTGCACACAGGCAGCTGCTGGGTCCGGGCTCCAGCCCAGGCCCGCTCACCTCAGGCCGCAAGGAGGCTCCCACCTCAACGCCTGCGGCTGCTCCTCCACTGGCAGATTCTGCGCCTTCAGCGCCCCCTGGAAAGCAACAGTCACAACTATTCTCTCTGCTCAGGACAGAGGAGTCTCTACTCCTAGAAGGCGCCCCCACCCTTGGGAGTGCGGGAGGACGTGAGGCTGGCAGTACCTGTGCCCCCAGGAAAGGCGCCAGCAGCTGGCAGTGATAGGGACTCGTGTCCAGGTGTCGGTGAGAGGCCCGGGCTAGCCTGGTGGGGAGAAGACGCTCTGGGGGTCTCCTCCTTTGGGGAGAAAAAAAGGGCAGCATTGGTGACATTGGTGGCTGACACATTCACACCGACCTGCTTGTACTCCTGCTCAGCAGTCCCGGCTAGCTCCCCATTGTGGGCCCTCTTGAGTTAAAATTCTTCATCCTCACTTCTTAATGTCTTTCCTAATCTGCCTTTGCCCTCACAGGACCAATTTAGTCCCCACCATCTTTAGGCTTGGGTCGAGGCAGATGCCCACCCAAGTACTTCAAGGAGCTGGGCAGTTTCCTCTGACAGGCCCACAGGAGAGGCGGCTTCCTTGTACCTCCCTCAAGGGTTACCTCAGAGTCGGGACTGTCGGACGCGTCTTCATCTCCAGAGGTGGCCACATTGTTGCTGGGCTTTGATCGAAACCAGCTGAACCAGCCAAAGCCTGAGCTCTGGAAGAGGAAGAAGGGTTTTACCGCCTGTAGGCTGGCCTGTCCCGGCTGATGGAGATAACCCATCAAGGTGACAGCTGGTGGCGGGGGTAGGGGAGGGATAACCAGACTCCAGGCTCCACGGAGGAAGGGATGGCAGGGGTGTAAAGAGAGAAGTAAAGTCCCTCCACCTTTGTGTTCTCCTTCCCATCTCCCGGCTTTTCTCTCTGTGTAGTATTTTGGGAAAGGTTTCTATCCGCTTCATTGGAGGACTCCTCCTCATCCTCCTGGACTGAAATGGTGGAACTCTCAGAAATCCCTCGTGCTCTGGAAGCCAGTGGTGCCTGGAATTAACAAAAAGAAGGACTAACATTTGTACAGCCCTTGACAGGTTACAAAACACATTTATATATGCTCCCGCACCTGACCTGCTCAATAAATCAGGGGGACAGTCCCAGGAGATCATATTTTACTGATGAGGAAGTAAAGCGCAGCCATGAAAAAAGACTTGCCGAAGGTCTCCGGAGAAGAGACCAAACCCACGTTACCCTGGACTTATGAAGTTTGCTCTGCTGTCGTATCTCTCTAAAAACATAATGTTTCCAGAGCTATGCCACGGCCTGGAGCAGGGGGTATGGGATGCTACTGCTGGAGAGGAAGAGAAACAGAGAACAGCCCACGCAGACCCCCAAAACCCCCAAAACAGAAAGCTCAGAAAGCTCCGAAAGCTCCAAACCCAACTCATCTTAGAGTTCGTTTCCTAACATACTTGTTCCAGATCTGCTGTGAACAAAAGCACCAGAAAGGATTAAGACTTACCCATCCCCCTTTCTAGGAGCTTTTTTATTATGGCAAAATATACATAGCGTGGTGTTTACCATTATAACCATTTGAAGTGTACAACCCAGTGGCATTAAGGATATTCACGATGCTGAACAACCATTACCACTATCTAATCGCCAGAACTTTTTCATCTTGGCCAACGGACTCTACACCCATTACACACTAACCCCCCATTTCCCTTCCCTGCAGCCCCTGGCCCCCTCTACTCTCCTTTCTGTCTCTGAGTTTGCCTATTACATGTATCCCATGTTAAGTATAAGGCATAGTTGGTACAAACTTTGGACAACACTTTGGCAAAACAGAGAAAAAGCTTTATTTTTTTTTTATTCAAATGAGCATAGCATTTACTATGTGCCAGGCAGTGATCTAAATGCTTTTTATATAATGATTCTTTTTATCCTTACAACAGTCCCGTGAGGCAGGCACTGTTATTATCATCTCATTTTGCACATGAAAATACTAAGGCAGGTAAAGAGTAAGCAACCTGCCTACGGTCCGGTCGCACAGCTAGTAAACGGCAGAGCAAGGGTTCAAACCTAGGCGGTCTGGCTTTCCTTCTAGAAGTTTCTACTAACTGAATATTCCAGTCCTAGATGAGGGCTTATAAACGAGGATGCTCATTCCTGCGTGAGTAATATATGGTGAAGAAAATTAAGGAAGTGGGAGAAGGAGAAAAAGGAAAGCAACACATTCAAAATCCTCACTGTTGTGGGAATAACCAAGTAAACCCGACTCCTTAGCACAGCCTTGGAGCCCTCTGTCATCTGTCGCTGTGCCTCTACCACCACTCTGACCTTGTCTCTTAGCCTCTTCCTACTGCTCCTCCCTCTCTAAGCACAGGGTTCCCCGTGCTCTGCCTGAATCACACCAAGAGCGCCCACTTGGTGCTCTTCTGTCCCCTCTGACTGAACACTTGTCTCCTGGATCTCGACCTGGCTCATTTCTAAACTCCGAACTGATCTCTGCTCGCAGGCCTCCTCACAGCTGCCTTCCTCGACCACCCCCTACAGTAAGACGCCTCACAGGTACAGCGGCTTACTTTAGTCACCTCCCCTAGCCCTGAGCCCTGCAAGGCAGGGCTGTGTCTGGCCCACAGATGCGGCCCAGCCCCTGGAACAGTGCCTGTCACGTTGTATGAGCTCAGCAAATACTTGTCAACAAATAAGTGAATGAGTGGCGGTACTTTCATATAATGGATCTTGTCATGCCAATGTTAAAAATCACATTTATAAATGACATAAAGTCTCACTATACGGTGATGAATAATGAAAAGGAAATAAAGTTTCACATACTTATGTTCTTAACCATTTTAAAATATGTATGTGGGCTCGGCGCCTGTGGTTCAGCGGGCTAAGGCGCCAGCCACGTACACCTGAGCTGGCGGGTTCGAATCCAGCCCGGGCCCACCAAACAACAATGACGGCTGCAACCAAAAAATGGCCAGGCATTGTGGCAGGCGCCTGCAGTCCCAGCTACTTGGGAGGCAGAGGCAAGAGACTCGCTCGAGCCTAGGAATTGGAGGTTGCTGTGAGCTGTGATGCCATGGCACTCTATCCAGGGAGACAGCTTGAGGCTCTGTCTCAAAAAAAAAAAAAAAATTAAAATATGTATGTGTGTACATAATACACACATATATGCATGTACATATATGCATATGTTAAAAATATTAGAAAGAACTGAAATATTTGACTGCTGGATTATGAGTGATGTTTGATTATTTAGATAATACTTTATTTTTAAATTTGTTTATAACAAGTATAAATTTTTAAGCTGGAAAATATTCTTCTTAGCAAAGTATCTCAAGAATGGAAGAAAAAGTAACCAATGTACTCAGCCCTTTCATATGAAGGCTATAACCCATCTATAGCACAAGAATATGGGGAAAGGGGCACGGGTTGGGAGGGGTGGGGGGAGGATGGGTGGAGGGAGAGTAATTGTTGGGACTACACTTATGGTGCATCTTACAAGGGCACAGGTGAAACTTACTAAATATAGAATATAAAGACCTTAAAACAATAACTAAGACAATGCCATGAAAGCTATGTTAACCAGTTCAATGAAAATATTTCAAATTGTATATAAAACCAGCATATTGTACCCTGTGATTGCATTAATGTACACAGCTATGATTTAATTAAAAAAAAAAAAAACAGTAAAACATAGAAGTTTTTTAAGACCTGCAGCCCTGTTTTTACTTGAAAAAGTTATGTGATGTAACCCTCCAACCGGGAAGGCTGGGGAGCATCTGAAGTCAGGGACCATCACTGCTCATGGTTGAGGGAAGGGTGCCTTCAATGAGCAACCAGATAGGACAGCTAATGGGACCTTCCAGCCCAGCTGAGAAGGACAGACATAAGCAGCCGCTGTCACAGCTATCATAGATCTTTCTTTGAAATAAAGCCAGATATAAGTTAAAAATAAAGAAATAAATAACAAGTCTTCCATGACAGGGCAGGGTACGGTGGGCATTTGGAGCAGCAGTGAGAATATACATCTTATGGCCAAAACGTAACCTGGGGCTGCTGCCCCCTGTGCCCCGACCATGAGGTTTGGCAGGATGGAGCATGAACAAGAACACAACTTCCTGCCCAACTCCCAGGAGTCGATGTAGAAAGAAACAAGGTGCACTGTGGGAAAGCGAGCAGCTGCCACATGGAGGAGGAGGAGCCAGGGCGGCTGGCACACGCCAGAAGCATTAGAGGAGGCATCGGCTGCTTTGTCCTCTCACCTGGGGTTTGGAAGTGATCTTTTGACCCTCAGGATCCCGGAAGGTTTCTTGAGACACTGTGTTCTCTCCTGCAGCGAAAAACACAAACAGGAATAGTAATTGGAAGTTGTGCTTTTTGCACCTGTTGTGAAGAAGGGTAATGGGGGACACAGTCGGCTTTCTTGACTGTCGGGGAAGCTCAGAGCCCATCAACCCCGCAGTTCACAGTAAACGCAAAGTCAACATGGCAGCTCCTCTCAGCTCCAGCCCCCCCCCCCCCCAGGATATGCTGGGCTGCCCATCCTCTGTTCCCAAGGTCATTCCTTCGGAATCCTGGCGATCAGAGCAACACAGAGGCCCCCAGAACTTCCCTCCATTTGAGTCTCTATTGCAGGGGTCCTCAAACTACGGCCCACGGGCCACATGCAGCTGTGTGAATTGTATTTGTTCCTATTCTGTTTTTTACTTCAAAATAAGGTATGTGCAGTGTGCATAGGAATTTGTTCATAGTTTTTTTTTAAACTATAGTCCAGTCCGCCAACGGTCTGAGGGACAGTGAATTAGCCTCCTGTTTAAAAAGTTTGAGGACACCTGCATTGTATATGGGACTTTTGGGTAGGGAACCTATGGCCTTCTGATTTCAAGACTATTCTTTTTTAAGCACCAAAGAAGACAGGAAAAAGCTTCATCTTTCTCTGCTAATAAAAGGATTTGTTCTGTAAAATTTGGCTTCAGTCAAAAGGCCACACTTAAGGATCCAGAAGGCCACGTGTGGCCCAACGGCAGGAGGTTCTTATCCTGAAGAAACTTAGAGCCAGGACAGAAACTGGGGTGTCTGCTGGAGTCCTTGACAGCAAGCTCTAGGATGCAGGATAACTGCAGAAAAAAGACTCAGCCCACGCGACAATGCATGTGAAGTGCAGGTGGCGCCTTCTTCATTTCTCTACCCTGAAATCTCTACCCAAGAAACCAGGATATCCCAGGAGAGGCCGGGAGTGTCTGTTATTTATCCACTGTCCCAGCGGAGCAGTAGACTGGACTGGAAGAGAGCAATTTCCCTGGGATGCATGCAAAACACTGGCGCAGTAGGACCTCAGTAATGGCACACCCCACACTCACACCTTTACTCCTCCTACCCCTACTCCTCCGAGGGTCCCTATGCCTCCCTCTCCTGCTCCCTCCCTGTGCAGACTCTGCACCCAATGCAGCCAACCTAGCTGCCAGTTCCTACCAGGGACTGGGTGTGTCTGCAGCTTTTCATCCCAGACCATTCCTCCAGGAGTCCCTGTCACGGCCACACCACCGCTGGTCCCTGGTAGATGGGTCTCGGGAACTGAGTAAAGAGGCACTGGTGTCTCCATCTGCATTGGCCCTGCACCCCCTTCTGCTGGGTAGGTGCCCGGCTGGAGGAGAAAGGACTGTTGTGGTCCAGGCTGGGTGGGGCAGGTCAGCTCAGGGATTGGCCACAGGGCTGAGCGCTGCCCAAGGCCTTCTGAATAGTCCTGAGGTCTGGAAAGATCCTGGTAGAAAGTATTTCCTAAGGACACAGGAGAGAAAGGAGTGAGACCCGAAATGTAGCCTCTGCAGACGGATCATGCCAGAAACTTCCTGCTCATGCCCCCCTCAGAAAGTAGACATGGGACAGGCTGCGTGATATAGCTTCCATAATAGGAGGACATAAAACTCAGAGTGACTGTATGTTTGCAGAATTATGTCCCTCATGTTTGCAGAATTATGTCCCTCACTCCCCATATGACCTCTGAGCCTTCTGGGTTAGAAAGCCCAAATTATCATCCTATATAACACATCTCTTTATTTGGGGATAAACTCTTTCTTCTTTGATAAATTTTTAATGGACTTGAGTATTTTAAACTTAAAAAGCTTCCCGTTAAGAATTAAAATTAGACTATAGAAATGATGATTTTGCTTTATTTATTTATTTTTTTTTTTACTTTAGAGATAGCATCCTGCTATGTTGCCCAGGCTGGCCTTGAACTCCTAGGCTCAACCAGAGTTCCCACCTCAGCCTCCCAAGTAGCTGGGACTATAGTTGTCAGCCACTCCTCCGCACCAGGCTTTGCTTTTTAAAAAATCCAAGCACATGTGCTCTGGAAGATAAACTAAGATGTGGACACGTGGTTGGCCCCAGGTCACAGGAGCGGTGTGGCTGGCTGGCACGCTCCATCAGGTACCAGGACACGGGGCAGTGAGGAGGCTGCCACCCCCGGATGGCAGCCTCACCTGATCAGATCCTGCTGCAGAGCAGAGACAGAAACCAAGGCCTGCCCCTCCATCCTGAGGAAGTGCAAAGGGCCAAGAAATGTCTGGAAGGAAAGAGATAAGAGCCTTCCCTGACCCAGCACAGGGGTAACTCGGGAAAAGCATGGAGTTAATGGGACACGTATCATGCTGCCTGACAGCCTGCAGCTACGAGGATCCTGAGGGGGAGCAGGGATGCCATGGAAACACTTTGGGAGAGATCTAGTTCACAGTTATGTGGCAATTGATAGCTCAAAACTCAAGAGTTTCTGGCCAGGCGCAGTGGCTCATGCCTGTAATCCTAGCACTCTGGGAGGCTGAGGCAGGTAGATCACCTGAGCTCAGCAGTTCAAGACCAGCCTGACCAAGGGTGAGACCCTAACTCTATTAAAAATAGAAAAAAGCTAGCCAGGCATAGTGGCACATAGCTATAGTCCCAGCTATTTGGGAGGCCAAGGCAAGAGGATTGCTCAAGTCCAAGAGTGTGAAGTTGCTATGAGCTATGACCCCACAGCACTCTACCCAGGGTGACAGAGCGAAACTCTATCTCAAAAAAAAAGACCTCGAGAGCTTCTGATGTCCCCAACACTAACATAAGGTACAGATAAGCCACAGCCTCTAGACTTAAGAAAGTTATCCACCTGAGGAGAAAGTATTAACACAGGTGAAACAATTAGTTACCACTACAAAGCACCTTATAAAACATCCAGGAATTTAAGCCCTGAGCTGTGAGGCAGAAGCACTCCCTCACGCTGCAGGAATTTGGAAGTGTCAGGGGTACAGGAGGCCGACAAGAGCCCGGCGGGAGGTGCCTGGACTATGGAGCAGATTTACACAGACCCGGAAGGCACTCTGGGAAGGCCACAGCCAGTGTTTTTATGAATTATTTTATCTCATGTAATCAGCGCCTGAGCGTCAGCCAGTCACTCAGTCTAATCTGAGTACCTGTGGTGGTTCCTCCCGCTCCTGAAAAATCTGAACCAGCAGAATGGGGATCTGCAATGTCTCCCAATGGTTTTTGCTGTTGAAAATAAAGTAAAATTCTTATAAGCAGCACAAAGAAAAACAAGGACAGAGAATAAAGTGTTCGAAAATCCAGGCAGAAAGAAACTTTCAGTAGGGGTGACAAAGGAACCTCAGCTGAATGCTTATGGACTGGGGTCACCACAGTCTCCCAGCCCCACTCAGAGCCTGAGAGCGGGCCAGAGACCAGGGCCATCCGTCCCCCACCCCCAGAGGAAGGGGCAATGGCAGGAATGAAACTGCAGGCCTCAGCGTGTGCAGCAGATGGGGGGAGCAAAGGCTGTGTGTGCTATAAAAAGCCCACTTTGTCTTTTCTTCAGAGCAGAATGGAAGAAGGAAAGTGGTGGAGGCCCGTTTCAATTACTGTTCCAATTACAACCAGCAGCTTTTGCAATTGTCAGAACAAAAAGAAAAGGCCCAGAAGTCTTTTAAGCAATTGCCCTACATTACATGAAAGTGACACAGGCCCTCTGTGATCCATTGTTCCTAACAGAGACAGGGAAGCTTTGAAGGTCATAAAACATATTCTCTGGGACCTCAGGGAAGGGTGGCAAGCGTGATTGGGAAGGGCGCCCCACTGCGGCACCTGTGAGCAAGGCAACTGTCTTCACGCAGGAGATAAGCAGCAGTGGGGAAGCTCAGAGTCCCACCTTTCCCAGGCAATGCACGGGGGCCGGGGACTCGCTAATGTCAGCACCCACTTGTTCTGTGCTGAGAGGAGGGTAGAGGGAATTAAAAGGTCCACCCCGCTGGCACCCTGGCTCCAGCCCCACTCACCTGCAGCCCCTCAAGCAGCTTCCGAAGTTGCACGAGCCAGTCTGGCTCCCAGTCTCTGTCTCCACGGCGCCTTTCTAAAACCAGAGGATCTGACAGCTTCAGTTTCTCTGCTAACTGTGCCAGGTTTCCAGACAGGCCCGAGGCAGAAAGTAAGACAGGGGAAAGAAGATACAGAAAGGTATAAGAAATGGGCAGAGAAATAAAAGAAATGTGGGAGCAGCAAGAAGAGGAAAGGAAAAAGAAAGCTTCTTAACTCACTGGAAAATTAGGTTACAAAGAGTAACTGAGAAATAGCACATTCAACAGATATCTTCACAAAATTGCAAGATGAATAAACAATTAACCCACCCTGGGGTTGGACACTAAATACAATACAAAGAGAAAACAGTTACTCAGTTTTACTTCTCTGCAAAGCTGCCACATTGCTGACTTGGTGTATGTAGAAATCACCCAGCACTTTGTTAAAATGCTAATTCTGATTCCTGAGGTCTGGGGTGGGCGACATTGGTGCTACCTTGGTACTAAGCTTTATTCCATGATTAAATCCCCCAAATTTCCTAATCATCCATTCTGGATCCCTGAGCTCCCGGCAACCATCAAACTCTCGGTGAAATTTAGGGGCTTGGGGGTTCATCACCACAAGTTTTTTCAGGTTACAGAATCCAACACTTGGGTCTCCTCTAAAGCAAAACAAAAATCAGGCTGCTCTAGCTTATGGATTTTTCTTCACTTAATAAACAACTTTTTGTTTGGTTGGTGTTTTATTCCCTGGGAACCAAAGGTTGATATGTTTTTGTTTTCTGTTTTAAATGTATCCCACAAAAATATTCCATGCATTCCAAAGCATTTTAATAAGGATCATTTCCTTATCATTTAATCACTAAAATGTATTTTCTAAACCCAGCTTTTATAATAAAATGAGTCACTGTAGCATGCAGTTTTACTATAGCAGAAAAGCAGATGCGAGAATGGATTTCTTGAGTAGTCCCCTGATCCCTCCACCACCCGCCCAGAGCAGCCTTCTTTGTGTCGTCTCGGGCCTCCGCTTATCACACCTGGGCATGCAGACGTGGTCAAAGATGGCCGTGGGCTCCAATTTTACAGCATGTTCAAAAAAGATGAAATGTGGGGTGTAAGCCGCTCTACAATGCTTTTCTCTGAATATTGAAGATAAAACAACTGCAAAGGACCCTTTGAGAGGCTCACCTTGATGAGTTGCACCAATAGCACAGGGTGACTACTCTCTCCCTGGCTCAAGACAGCCACGCCAATGGCTTCGCAGTAATGCAAGGCCTGGGACACGAGGCCATAATCTGCCAGACGGGAAGCATAAAGGAGCTTATACACCTGTGAAGAGAACAGGGCCAGAAACTAGTCCACCCAGGCAGGGATAGGAAATGAGAGAAATATAGATAAGGCTTCTTGGAAGTCAGCTGACTGCCAGCTTCCGCTAACTCTGACGTCCAGATATCAAAAGCCTTGTGCCGTTTGGAGTATTTTATCTGTGCATGGGCACTGTTCCAAATCCAGCCTGCAATTCCTGCATTACAGAGAAAAGGATTGGCATCACATCAGTTCAGGCTGCCTGGGCCATGGTCACCATAGAAAATGTCCTGGAGTATTTACTTAGTAGGTAACTCACGTCTTGAGGGGCACAGGGGCAGGCACTATGGGGATATAAAAAGAAGCCAAAACAGACCCCAGCTCAAGGGGCTTAAAGTCAGTAAGGTAGTGATTTTCAACCAGTGTGCCATGGCACACTGGGGTGCCGCAAGAGGATCTTAGGTGCACTATGAAAATTTTTAAAATCATGAATTAAATTGTTCTCCAAAGAAGTTCAAAGCACAATAAGCATATTCTTTTTTTTTTTTTAACTCTTTTTTTTTTTTTTGATCAACATAATTTAAGTGTCGGGTGGAAATTTAACTACAGGTCCAATTTAACTATAGGAATTTAACTACAGTGTGCCGTGAGATAAAATAGTTGAAAAACACTGCAATGGAGAGTGCTGACAAAAACAGGTAAGCTTTCACAGAAGCATGGGTGACAGGGCAAACGTGAGGACTTTGGTATCGGACAGGCCCAAGTTCAAATCCAAGCTCCCTATTCATGTGAAACTTTGGGTTCCCTCATCGCTCTTTGCCTCAGTTTCCTCTCTACTTATGCTACCTGCCTCCTGGGTTGTTGTGAAGGTTAAGTGAGATAATCCGCATAAAGCACTTGGAGCAAACAATATGCCAGAGATGTGCGATGACAACACACAAGCCCTCCAAGCTTCTGTTTCCTTCTTCGTCAAAGGGGGGGTTATCGTACCTGCCTCATGGGATTAGAAATAAAACACAAGAAGCATGCTAGCACAGTGCCGGGCATGCAGAACGTGGCTGATAAAGCTGGTTCATCTCATTACCGCCAGCCCAAAGCTGTGCCAAAATCACTGACGGGGAAGATGAAAAAAGAAGGGAAAGAAAAAGAGACCAAAGAGCCAGGGGAGAAAGTTCAAAGAGGAGCAGATAAGGTAAGGCTTGGCTTGAAAAGGTGAGTCTTTGACAAAACCTTTAAAGAAGAGAAGACACTAAATGGGTCATTTGTGTATAATGCAGTCATCGATTGTCAAGGTTCCATTTGTTTTTGCTCTGTGTGTGTGTGTGTGTGTTATTGTTGCTGGGGGTACCCTCAGTAGCCTGCACTGAAGCAGGTAGAAAGAATCAGCAGAAAAGGTCTCTGCCCAAAGAAGACAACGCAGGCAGGAAGAAGGTGCCTGCACATGAAAGGAAGCAGGCGGCAGCATGAGTTCAATGTCAGCAGGGGCCCTGCAGTCCAGCTGGGGGGCCAGCGCCGTGACTGCCAGCATGTCTACACTGAGAGCAGGTGCTCCGCGTCAGACGCTCCTCTAGGGCCCAACCGAGACCAGCCCACTCCATCTCACGTCAGCTCCATCACAAGGCACCTCTATCACCTCTCCGTTACAGCTGACACCACCGAGGGCCACCCCTTTAGTCGCACAAGTAAGGGTGCTAGGGGACCCTCGGTGAACACAACAATGATGCTGGATCTAGGGGCACGTGACAGGAGGATGCTACAACGTAAGCTGAAGGCTTTATGAACTTCAGGTGACAATGGGACATCAAGTAGAGATGCTGAGAAGAGAGGACAGAGATGGGGGCCACCTGTGCAGCTGAAACCCCGAGAGGAAAAAAGAAAGATGAGGGCCAGGAACAGAGCAGGAGGGATTTCCAGAGGTAGAAGGCCATAAAAGTCCACAAGAGACCTGAGAAGGAGCCTCAGAAGGAGGAGGTGGCTGTGGAGGGTAAGGAGGAGAGTGGAAGCGAGAGGAGAGGACAGGCCCTGGGAGTGAGGGGCAGGGCACAGGACTGCAGATAGCACTGTCACATGTCAGGAATGACGAGGGAGCCTCCAGCAGGGAGGTCTCTGCAAAGTTTCACTTTCATATTATAAAATGCAGAACTTTCAGGAAAGTAAAAAGAAATCCTAAACCTTTCCAATGCTCAAACTAATGAGGAAAAGTTCAGTAGCTGACTTAGCCCCAGATGCTGTGTAGCCAATAGCAAACCTGGAAACCCGTTGCCCACAGCTACCTGGCACGGTGAAGGTGGCAGCCTCATCTGAGTTCAGTTACCTGGAAAGAAGGGATGAAGGATTTGGGGCGGCCCAGCATCTGACAGTACTCGAAGATTTCCGTCCTCTGGATAGCCTCAGTTGTTGCAAATTTCAAAAACTCTTGACTAAAACCAGGGAATAACAATAAAAAAGATTGAGGTGTGGGGGTGGGAGCAGGGGAGACACAAGATTCAAATCCCAGTAGATAGCTAAGCACCAGCTGCCTCCTTTCCTGGGAGAGTTTTCATCCTGGGCTGACCCCTAAGGCAGCTTCAAAAGAGGAAAGAGACTTGGGGCCTCCAGGGTAAATGTTTTGCCTCCCCTCCCTCTGCCTCCTTGAGGCTGGGAAAGGAACAGAAGAGAATGTCGCACCATAGATGCTGGAGACAGAGGCTGCAGGAAAGAGGGTAGTAGCTTAGGGCGAGCTGCTCCGAGGAGCACTGGCTCTGCCTCTCACACGCTGAGAGCTGGCTTCCCTGCCCATGCCCGGCATGCACCTGTGAAAGGCACCCCTACTGTGTGCAAAGCAGCATAAAAGAAGAGGCCATGGGAGCACTGGGACAGGAAGGTGTGCAGAGGATGAGGAGTACCACTGGGCCAGGAATCCGAATGACGATTTATTCTGCCAGGGAGGAAGAAGATCCCACCTGTCCTGAAATCTCTCCCCTCAGTGACCTGCCATGGCATTTGAAATCACAATCAGCAGGGTATTCCTGGGGGTTAGGGCCTTATCTCCAAAGATTTCCTCACAAAACACAAAGACAGGAGAATAAGTGTACAGGCACCCAGATATACTTATGATGATATCGGGCACAGAAGGCTTCTTTTTTTGTTTTTGCAGTTCGGCCGAGGCTGGGTTTGAACCTGCCACCTTCGGTATATGGGGCCAGCGCCCTACTTGCTGAGCCACAGGCACCGCCCAGAAGGGCTTCTTTGATAAGCTCACTGTGTCCTCTCTGGGACCAGAGCTTGACAGAGTAGGCTCTGAAATGGATGTGTCGTTACAACGTAGGCAGTTTGGGGCAAGAGTCAAAGGCAAAAGCTTTGCAGCCTGAATGCCTGGATTCGGGATCCAACCTGACCACACACCAGCTATTAAACCTCTGGTTAAACCACTTATTTAACCTCTCTGTGCCTTGGTTTTCCTCTTATTCATGAAAATTAAAAATATACAGCTTTCATAGGGTAAATGTGTTAACAGTTAAAGGAAATGGAGCAAAGAAAACGACAGACAAGAAGTAAGAATTTAGTAAATCTTAACGATTATCAGGAGAGGGGATAGGGAGACCCAGAACTGAAAGGACCACGAGGGAGCAAACTGGCCTGTCCATTTAACCTTTTGTAAGGGTTTATTGAGATCTTTCTGTATGAAATGACAGCAGAGAACAAGGAACGCGTGGGACTGGAAGTGTACTAAGTCATTGTGGGTGCCAGGGCCCCAAACAGGGACAAAACATAAGCTTCTTCCACTTTCCAATTTTGCTCCCGCAAGGCTTTCAGAATAGGCCAGGGGAACCTGATACAAGGTGGCACAGCCCCACTCTTACCACTGCTTTTTCCAGAGACAATCTGTGGTTGTGGAGCCAAGGTGCCTCCCAGTGGCCACAGGGGAACACTACAACCCAAAGGCACCAGCTCGGCACTGCCCAGAGCAGGAAGGCCCCAGGGCCGGAAGCCCCCACCCCACCATGTGGTCCTATGGCGTCCACTGGGCATCTCCTTGCCCAGACCTGCACAGAAAACAGTCCCACCTAAGGCCTGAAACTGACGCAAGACAATGAAAAATGGATCCATGAAACCCGGCTAGGGCTAAAACAATCCTATGGAAAAGGTCCTTCCCATTTCCTTTCTCCAGGTCACCTACTTGTGGCTGCTGCCCAGCAAGGCCAAATGGTCCATCTTTGCCGTGTAGTAGCTGAAGGGCAGGTGAGCCATGAGGTAGCAGAAGTGAGCTGCCGGCACGAGCCCCTTCCCAGCTGCAGGGGAAGAGCAGGAACAAAATAAGAGCCATTCACGCGGCACACCTCCTAGGCCCCATCGTCTGGGCGGGATAGGGAGAGGTGGAGTAGTCCCAGGGGTCGGAGGGGAGAAGCCTCGTGGGAATAAAGGAATGAACTTTCCATAGCATGAGTCACAGACCCCCAAGCCCCACTCTGTCCCACCAGTATTTTTGGCCTCCAACATTACATTTCTCTTCAGCCAAAGTTAGACACTATTTCACGTTCCTCTGGGTAGATTTTTTATTTTTTATTTTTTTATTTTCATTTCAATTTTTTTTTTTTTTTTTGAGACAGACTCTTAATCCGTCACCTTCGGTAGAGTCCTGTGTCATTGTCATTGCCCACAGCAACCTCAAACTCCTGGGCTAAAGCAATCCCCTTGCCTTAGCCTCCCAAGTAGCTGAGCCTACCATCTGAGGCACCTGTCATGGTGCCCAGCTAGTTTTTCTATTTTTAGTAGAGATGGGGTCTCCTTCTTGCTCAGGCTATTCTTGAACTCCTGAGCTCAGGCGATCTACCCACCTCAGCCTCCCAGAGTGGTGGGATTACAGGCGCAAGCTACCACGCCTGGCCTCCCTAGGTAGATTTTTGATTAGGAATTCTCTAAACATTAATTTAGTCCTTCCTGAGGGTGATAAGGGAAACAGACTACTGGGACCAGCAATTCTTAAATTAGGCTTCCTGGGGCACCACTGCTTCCCCTGCTAAAGTCAAATAATAGAAGACGTTTCCTAGCGCTCATTAAAGTCCCATTAATTACCAAATTGTTCCCAGTTTTAAATGTTCTCCCATACATTTTTATTGTCTCAAAATTGAATTAATTCAAGTGGGCATTCTGCCTAGCATAATGCCTGGCACCAAGAGAGGCTCAAGGAACACCAGCTCCCTTTGATCCTGGCTGCTGTCTGACCTCCAACTGATTTGGCGCAACCCCACACATAGCTATTTTAAGTTTAACAAAGCAACATTTCACAAAGCTCCCCAAGAGCACCATGATTTCTATAGGTTCTACCCCTTGGCCAAATTTGAGAACCACTAATCCGGAACATTCAACAGCCCCTCGCGTTTTATAAGACCACATTCACAGAGAAATGATGGAAGTAAAGACCACAGAGTTACCCAGGGTCATTCAGGCCGAAACAGAATTTCCTTTCAGATTGAACTGGTCACTGAGGGGCTACTGTCAATAATAGGCAAGGTGACTCCTGTGTTAACTCCAACTACAAGGGAACCTCACCCAGGGGTAGAAAGTCAGCTGGTGAAGGGAGACTCCTATAGCAACAGAACACGATGCATCAAAGGCCTGGCCTGAATTAGCTTGTACCAGAAATTCTGGGGAACAGGCAAGAGGGACATGATTTTCCCTCGAGTTTCTTTCTCCAGAACATGGAGGCTCCAGGGAAAAGCCTGGGGCATAGACTCTGAACTTGCACAGAATCTGAGGACAAGATGTTTATAGCTGGCCTGGACATACCCTAGAGGAGAGGAGGGGACAGTGCCAGTATCTGCTTACCCAGGGTGTCTCCCATGGTGACAATCGCACGCTGGTACAGTTCTGCATCCCCAGCCTGATTCGACAGAATCACAGCCAAGTGAGGCCTCCAGTCTCCCCACTGCCTGTCCCCACAGCACTGAAAAACAGCAGAAAATAATGCAAATGGGCACGGTCATTTAAGACTGACCAGAATGTAGGTAAATAAGGTTGTCATTTCCTGTTTTGGAGTTTCAGGGAATGCTCTCAATACTGCTTGCAAAGCTGCCATTCGCTAATTTAGAGTTTTCTTTTTAAATAAAGCAAAACTCACAGAAAGATAAGCAGGAGGACAGACAGATATATAGAGATACATTCATACCTAGGGATAATGGGATATAAATAAAATGACATTATTGGCCAGTTACGAATTTTCAAATTTCTTCCCAGTATCCCCACCCCAAATAGCTAAAGACAAAATTCAGAAAAACCTTGATGTGTCAGTGGCAGACAGAAGATCAAACATCCTTAGCTGACAAGAAGAGGAGGTCATAGCTGTCACAGAAGTCAGGGGAACATAGGCCTGCTTTATGTCTTAGCAAATGACTGATGTTTTCTGTTTTTACAAAGTCCTTTCGCACACATCCTCTTATTTAATCTTCATAATAACCACTGTGTGAAGTCCAGCTCCTACTGCCACTTCAAGAATGAGAAAACCAAGCCAACTGGGCCCATTCAGGACTCAATCCCCATTCATCTTCTTCCCAGCCAAGGGCTATGCCCTATCCCTCAAGCATTGCAGAGGCAGCAGAACTCCAACAGAGGGCAGCAGAGAGTAAACAGGGGCGTGGAAATGGGACAAAGGCCCACAAACACTGTGCTGTCCCTACAATCTTGCCCTTGGGACGCCCTTCTAGATAAAGGAGATTTCAGGGCAGGAAATATCAAGGAAGAAATAATATAATTTCCTGGATTCAACTTGAATCCTGCACCTTACTAGCTGCATTACCTTCAGCAAGTTTCTTAGTATCTTCGAACCTTTGTTTCCTCATCTCTAAAATGGAGATCATAATTTCTACCAAACAGGGTTATTGTTGGTAATAAAATAAGATGGCTATGTAAAGCACATAGCATAGTGCTTCACACTTGGTTTGCATTTTGTAAATTGCATGTAAGTGTGAACTCACGCACAGTTGGAAGCTTACAGAGGAAATAAGTAATTTGCGGACCAATCTAACTCCCAGTTTGTTACATAGATGGGTAGAGCAGGAGATTGACAATAATAACTAAGATGTGGAAGTCAAACTATTCACAATTATTTGGACTTTGTAATTATTCCCAAGAATAAAAGATGCTTTATCCAACTCCATTTTAGACTTATTCCTTGTTTATCTGAGCAATGCAGTGTAAACACAGATTATGGTAAATCAGGATAATAACAGCAGGTCTCATTCATCACATTGGGACCATGAGCCATAATTTCTCCTACCACTGATCCCATGTGCTAGATGCCATTTTTACCCTCATATTAGCTTGTAAGTCAGGCCCCTTTTTGCTGAATCTAAAGATTCTGAAAGAAGAAATCTAAAGAAGGAAAGCCTTTGCTTTAAAACAAACAAACAAAAAACACAAAAATTTCAAAGTCACTATTCTATCTCCTCCCTGGGTGATCTAAAAAAAAATCACCATAAAGTACATCTACAGTGGGAAAAGGGGACAGAACATAAACATTAATTAACTAATTTCAATGGGCCAGGCATGGGGGTTGGTATGTTCAAATATCCTCTCTCCCTTATTTTTCAGAATAACTCTATTCATTAAGCACTAAATCCCCACAAAGATGAAAAACTGAGGTTCTGTGAGGTTCAGTAACAAAGCTAAGCTGACGCGGCAGTAAGGAGCAGAGTCCAGGGGAAACTCGTATGGACCCCTGTCTGTGTTGTCCTGGACCCCCTGTCTGTGTTGTCCAGTGGCCACACTTTTCCACACTCCATTCACCTAACTGAAGTCCAGTCTAATCTAAATGCGAGGGTGCTAGGAAGCTCCCAAACTCTAAGATCAAGCACCGCTCTGGCACATTACCTCTGGCTCTTCAGCTTTGAAAAGTAAGGGAAATTTAGCTGACTTTCTCACTGCAATAAGACCCAATGGACCGTAACTAATTTTATCCTTTCCCGAACTTAGTGCTTTGTGACATGGTGCAATTTTGCTGCAGAGCACAGGATGGTCAGCTGAATTGTGAGGCGCACTCTGTGTTACAAAATAACCAGTTGATTTGATGATGGGGCATGAAAGCCATCATTTCTCTTTTCTTTTATTGGAATTATCCCCAAGAAATAAGAAGGACAAAAAAGCAAAAGTGTAAAGCCCATTTTCATTAAAGCTAACACTCATCAAAAACACATGTGTCCCACAAAGATCTACAACTACCATGTACTCATAATAAGTAAAACTAAAAAGAAATTTTAAAATCTCCAAGCCTCAGGATACGAGAAAAGGCAGCCAAAAGTGATGGAGACTGAGCAGAGGTTCATTCGGGAAGAGACAGAGAGAGGACAGGAAACAGAGGGGATCCCCCAGCTGTCTCCATTGGCTGGAGTAGCACAGTCTACACATGGAAATTTCCAGGTTATGCAGAAAATGCCAGATGGCCTGGAATACGGCCCTCATCCCTGCCCAGCACAAACCTAATGTAAATAACATTACATTAGGTCCAGGATAGACTCAACTCCTTTAAGTTACATAACATCGAGGAATAAGTACAGTATCTCTGCAAACCTAACAAGTTGTGGTATAAGCATACCACGGAATACTATCCAGCCACTAAAAAAGATGGAGACTTTACATCTTTTGTATTAACCTGGATGGAGTTGAAACACATTCTTCTTGTAAAGCATCACAAGAATGGAGAAGCAAGAATCCAATGTACTCAATTCTGATATGAGGACAATTGATGACTTAGTACATGGTGGGAGGTGGGGAAAGGGGGGAGTGGAGGGAAGGAAGGAGGGAGGGGTGGGGGTCTCATGGTGTGTGACACTTTTTGGAAGAGGGACATATTTATAAGAGGGCTTTACCTAACAAATGCAATTAGTGTAACCTGGTTCTCTGTACCTTCAATGAGTCCTGGAAGGAAGGAAGGAAGGAAGGAAGGAAGGAAGGAAGGAGAGGAAGGAAGGAAGAAAGGAAGGAGAGAAAGAAAGAGAGGAAGAAAGAGAGGAAGGAAGGAAGGAAGGAAGGAGAGAAAGAAAGAGAGGAAGAAAGAGAGAAAGGAAGGAAGGAAGGAAGGAGAGAAAGAAAGAGAGGAAGGAAGGAAGGAAGGAGAAGGAAAGAAAAGGGAAGCAAAGGAAAAAGAAGGGAGAAGAAAATAATATGAAAAATAAAGGGAGGCCAGAAAGAACATTCACCATGAAGATGCTACTAAAAAACAAATGAAAAATTCAACAAACATTTCATCATGAATTTAAGTAAAATAATGAAACAATGCCTTCTATGAATAAGAGTATACATCTGAGTAAAAAAGTTCAAGGACAAGATGATGGACTCTAGGTAGAGACCTACAGAGTTCAGGAGCAAAGCGGGGGGAAATCAAAGCAATAAAGCAGTGGTTCTCAACCTTCGTAATGCTGCAACCTTCTAATACAGTCCAAAGGGGTCACGGCCCACAGGTTGAGAGAGAAAGGGACACAGCACAAAGCAAGAGACACTGGTGAGAGAGAACACAGTAAGATACAGAGAGTGAGAGGAAAAAAAGAAAGAATGAGAGAGGGGCCAGGAAGGGAGGAAGGGAGAGAAAGAAAGATAAAATGAAAAGAGAGAGAGAAAAATGATTATATAATTCATACATATTTCATATATACAGGGGGTGCCAAGAAATGTATACACAATTTAAGAAAGGAAAAAACTGTATTAAAATTGTAATACTCAAGACACATTTAACTTCAGCAATTACAAGAAATAGAAGACACAATATACAAGATAACAAACATTATTGGTATACACTGAGTATTACAATTTTAATATAGATTTTTTTTCTTTCTTAAAATTTATATACATTTTGAACACTTTTACACTGGGACTAGTTTTATACTAGTACACTAGTTTTATAGAAGGACTGCAAACTCGCACAGCCTCTTTGGAAAGAAGTATGCAGAATCCTCAAAGAACTCAAATTAGATCTTCCATTTGACCCCACAATCCCATTACTTGGCATGGTAAGAAAAAAATCATTTTATCATAAGGACATTTGCACTAGATTGTTTATCACACATCAATTTACAATCACCAAGATGTGGAAACAGCCTAAGTGCTCATTAACCCAGGAATGGATTAATAAACTGTGGTATATGTATGCCATGGAATTCAGCCATAAAGAAAGATGGAGACTTTACACCTTTTGTATTAACCCAAGTGGAGTAAAATATCACAAGAACAGAAAAGCAAGTTTCCAAGGTACTCAATACTAATATGAAGCCAGTAGATGAACTAATACATGCCCAGACAAAAGAAAAACTCAATTCAATTCAAGTTGAGGGGGAGGGGACTAAGAAGGGGGAGAGGGGCGGAGAGAAAGGGATTAGTGTCTTCCTACCTAATGGGCACCATGTAAGGGTATTTGGCACACCCCCCTGGGTGCAGGACACCACTACAAGAAGGACTTTACCTAACAAATGTAAACATCATAACCTAAACATTTGTACCCTTATATCAATCTGAAATTTTAAACAATGTATAATAATAATAAATTTTTTTAATGTGTATACATTTTTGGCACCCTCTGCACACATGGAGTTCTTGAAAAGAAAACCATAATAATGGAACAAAACAAATATTGAAGGATATAACTTAAGAAAATGTCCCTGAACTCCAAGATATGAATGTACATATTAAAATGGTATGCGATATATACCCTAAAAAAAACTGACACAGACACTCAACACCAAGTTACAACCTAGTAAAAACCATCAAGTTGGCCCTGACTTCTCCTCAGATACATTCAGCTCTAGAAGATATAAAATCTACGTTGTCCAGCTTGGAAGCGCCAATGTGCAGTAGCGGAAGGCTTTCCTTAGAGAGAGAGGGGCAGCTTTGCTGGGGGAGCCTGGAGAGCAGGGCAGGTGCTCGAGCTGCCCGCAGAGCAGCAGGCAGCAGGCAGCAGTGATGGTGTAGAGAGGACCAGACAGAACTGGGGCTATCTTGGCCCTTCTACACACTATGTTGAACCTCAGGTCATTTTACACCTTTGCACCTCGATTTTCACATCTGCAAAACAGATAATAATTTCTACCTCCATGCGTTAAACAAAATATACACATCAAAGCACCTAACACAGGGCCAGGCATGTGGTAAGTGATTAACAGACCAGTATCACCATCATGCCTCATCCTGAAGGCCCTTGATGCCCTCCTGAGCAGCTCCCACTCCCCCACCTCAAAAACTTAGGATGGCCGGGTGTTGAAGGAATCCCATCCCAAGGGTACCGTGGCTGCTTGTGGAATCCTCCCGGACATGAGCTGGAAGAGGGTCAGCAGGGGGTCGTTGAGTGCCAGTGTGCTGGTGAAGCTGCAGAGAGAGGGACAATCAGTGGGGACCACACCCAGGGAGCCTCTTTATTCACTCCAAATAAGGCCCAGAGCCTTGAATATTTCTGTTCGATGTTGGTACCTTCTTTTGGAACACTAGCATCGCTTTGCTTTCTGCTCATAGCCTCTTCTCTATCACAGCCTCCTTCTGGGGGAGATTGGCAGGTCCTTCATTCTATCACAGTCCCCAGCTAGATCTCCTTGTTGGGGTGTACTTTCTGCATCCTAGCACTCATGACCTAATTCAGGAATAACCATTTCTGTAGGCCTTGTTCTATCACTGAGCAGCCCACTTCCATCTCAAGGTCCCTGGGGGGGGCCATAGCGGTTTAGCTAGAAGCTCTTCTCCATGGGAACCCCCTTCCCAGCCACTTTTACCCCACACCCCACAGCCCTCCTCTATGCCAAGCCTACGGCCCTCGTGCTATTTTTCTAGCTCATCACAAGCCTGTAGTACTTCTACTCACAAGCACTAAATAGCCACTTTCAATAACCAAAGAGGCGTGGAAGAGGGACCAGAAATGATCCTGCTGACGACAAGCCATGGGATATGCTTAACAAGGATATAATAAGCTCTATAGCTGATTTGAGATTTAAGCATACTCAGTAAGAGACATTTTTTACAATTCACTGGGCCCCATCAAAAATCAATGGCCCAAGGCAAAAATCTATAGCAGAGATGTATGCTACAATGTGGGGTTGTGGGAGATTCGTTTTTAAACCCCAAAGGAAAATCATCCCTCAGAGCACCATCTTTTATTTAACACACCCGTGCCACAGGAGCTCAGAGCACTTATCACACCCCAATGTCAGTGTTCCTCCCTCCCCAGTCCCTGAGCATAATGAAATGTGCAGCAGCTTCACTACTCCCTGGGAAGACTGGGAGCTAGATTAGTGGAGAGACATGACTGAAGCCATCATCAAGAATAAATACCCAAGTAGGGGACAGCCATTAGGCCCACAGATTGAACTTCAAGTGGAAATGTCCTGCTTCTTTCTAACCCAGCTCTGCCCAAGGATTAGATTACGTTTGACTGAGAGGGTAGCATCACAGCTTTAGCCAATACCAGATGATAAACACTTGTAGACAACATCCTTCGCACTATGTGACCCAAGCCTGCTCCTTGCAGGAGGGTCTCCCACCCCACCTATCGCAGGTTTGGCCCTGGCAACCCATGGAAGCTGGCTGGAGCCTGAACGACTTATTCAGAAACCCTTCTCCACCCAGCACCCTGGTACCCACTGCCTTCATTTCATCCCTATCCTCTTTTACTATTTCATCTCCTATATTCCAAACACCTGGCTATGCACCCTTGCCTGGACATCCTTCCTTGTCCACCTGGCACCCAGATCACACTGTGCTGGCTGATGTCTGCAGTCTCAACAGCCTCTGCTGCCGTAGATGTAGACTGCTGGATCTAAAACCCAATTCTATTACTCCTTTTCCTGGCATGGTTCACAGTCCTGCTGCTCCCAGACCTCCACGCTGCAAGACTAAGCAGCAGGCAATGACTTACATCAAAACCCTCGGTTCTAAGGCTCTGTCAGGTAAACTCAAGTGATCATTTACTCCCTCACTGTTGGAACCCGCTAGAATGGCCCCTCCCAAAGAGAACAGATGACCGCAGTTTACAAATGTACTTAACTTTTGCAAACTCTGGCCCTAGGAAATTTTCTGCAACTTAGCGGGTAGAAAGACTGTACCTGTGTCTAGGTTATAAGAATTTGGAAAAGAGAAATGCTATCTCCAGCTCAGAAAAGAGGATTTGGAAGGATGTTTGGAGTGTGTGGCTTTTTGGTACATCTTGCATTTCTTCCTTCCCTCACCTCCCACCTTTGGAGAGGGGCCCTCACTGCTCCATAGATCTGCTTTGCTAAGTCCCAACTCACCCACTCATGACCCAGCTGTAGGTCCTCGGGTCCATCTTGCTGGATAGAAACAAAGCATGACCCCACAGGTGGTTCTTCATGGCCCACTCCAAGGCTTCCTGAAAACCATAACATAGGTACTGTTTATATTCTAAGCAGGAGAGGCTGGGCTCCCAGAAAACTCTTTGGGCCTTCCATATGAACAGGAAAGTGGAATAGCCAGGAACCAAGAATAGCAAGGAAGTGGCACCATACTTTTCTCTAGGTTGTCTCCTTCTCCAGCCTTCACTTTATCAAAATTCATGATGCTGTCCCATTAGCTTCCCTTCAAACATGGTTGCCATTAGCAAAAGTTACCAAACATCTGAATGAACCTGAGCACCACCAATGGTAGAGTGCCATGGTGTCACAGCTCACAGCAACCTCAAACTCTTGGGCTTAAGTGATTCTCTTGCCTCAGCCTCCCAAGTAGCTGGGACTACAGGCACCCACCATTATGCCCGGCTATGGTCACTGAGCCTAGAGTTCAAATTTTAAAACATACACACATATTCACCATTTCATTCCATTTGGGGCATTATTTATGAGATATTTAGTCAATATTAATAACTATATTAAAATAATGCAATTTGGGGGTGGAGAGTCACTAATGAGGTAATTCTACCTCCAATTAATAAGTTTGTGGTTGTACATGGTGGCTCACACCTATAATCCTAGCGCTCCTGTAAGGCTGAGTTTGGGATGATCACTAGGCTCAGGAGTTTGAGACCAGCCTGAGCAAGACTGAAACCCCATGTCTACTAAAAATAGAAAAAATTAGCCATGCATTGTGGTGGGTGCCTATAGTCCCAGCTACTCAGGACGGTGAGGAAAGAGGATTGCTTGGACCCAAGAACTTGAGGTTGCTGTGAGCTAGGCTATAACACAACACTCAAAAAAAAAGTAAAAAGGAAAGTTCTTAAACCTTCCCAACTCCTCCCCCATGTAATCTTATTGGAAGAGAGAGAGAATGCAAATTTAAGCAGACACATTTAGGGAATTCAGCCACACTACAATGCAAATAAAACAATGACTAGCTGGAGGCGAGCCAGCTAGTAGTCCTTTTGGATGTTTTAGCTATTTAATAATCTTTTTAACTGAGGAATAACTTAGAATAACTAAAGAAATTGAGAATTTATATCAAGGATATCAAACTTTGAATTTCAGGGATTTGGTCACTTTCACACAGCACCTGAAGTAAAAACCCAGTCAAACATGAATAAACATTTTGATGTATCTTTATAACTTTATCCTGGCAAATGATTCCAAGCCCGTGCAGTATCCATCTATCTCTTTCCTACCTTTGGGTCAAGTTATGAAAGGTAGTATGGTGTGTGGTTAGAAGCCCCAAATCAGGCATCACACTGCCTACATCTAAACTCCAGGCTCTATCACTTGCTAACTTAACTCATCTGTAAATGCATAAAACAAGGAGAACCTAATTTACAAGGTTTCTATGAAGATATATAAGATAATACATGTAAGCAAGTGCCTGGCAAGTAGAAAGTATTCTCAAAATCATTGCTTTTGTTGCTGTTGTTGTCATGGACATTATTTATCTTTCTTAAGGGAAGAGTTCATTGCTGATTTATCTCTGTATCCCCCATTGGGCTCAATGTCTTAAAAGTAATAGCTGCTAATAAATGTTTGTTGAATAAATGAATCACTGGTGAAATTACAAGTCCCTAGTATATAGTGAAAAAATAAATTTAAGGTGGATGATGAGAGGTTGCTTGGTTGGTATAATGTGTGTTGCTTCAGTGATTTATGCACTGAAGGCCCTAACTTCACCTTGATGCAATCAATCAATGTAACGAAATAGCCCTGTGTATCCATGTAATAAAAACATTCATAGCTCTCTCGTATTTTTAAATAAATAAAGTTTGATGAGTATGAAAAAACTGTACTTTTATTAACATATACAAATAAAAAAATTAATGGGAAAAATTAAAAATAAATTTAAAAGAGGTCGGCTCCAAGATGGCAGACTAGATATCTCCCCATTTCCGTGATTGGGGTCAGGGGACTTCAGCCACCTTTTATTGGACTGTCCCATCCAGATATATCATTGCGAAGGCACAGTGAGACAGCAGGGACTCTTGGAACCAAGGAGCAGAGGAAAATCCACATAGACGCTGGGTATGAGGGAGTCCAAGACCCAGGGACAAAGCCTACACTTGGAATCCCGGAACAATCAAGCTCCACAGAAGAGTCTCCATCACCCCGTGGCACCCTGTCAAACCAGGGACCTGACTGAACTCTAATGGATACTGTCCCTCCAGGTAAGGAGAGCAGGGAGAAATGAGCTGGAGCTGAGATCCTGCTTGTCTCTGAGGTGCCAGCAGCAAAGGCTGGAAGCAAGGATAGCACTCTACAGGTTTTTGAATTTGGGAGCTCGCTGGAGTCGTTTTGGGAAGGCCTGAGCCCACAGGCTAGGGGAATGGTGTGGGAGAGTGAGTTTGGACCCTGAAACTGCTTGGAGGCGAGCCAGCAGTCCTAGGTGCCACCATTGTAGGAGAGCCGCAGGGAAGGAACAGACTCCAGAGTCCCCCCACCCTGTGTGACAGGCCCTGACTCAGCCTGTTGGGCACAGGCAGACACCCTTGGACTGATTCCCACATAGACACTGCCAGTTGGGCAAATCTGCTAACCATACAGAACCCCTTTGGGGTCTCAGGGAACTGTTTGGAAAATCAAGGCATGAGTCTCAAAAACTCTGACATACATTTCAGGCTTCCAACCCTATAGGGACTGAACCACAGTGGAGCAACCCCACCCAGATTAAAATCAAATAAATCAGGAAAACAAGACCAGGTCTCCACAGCAACCAGCTAGTGACTTCCTATCCCCACAGCAGGCAGAAGAAGCAGTGTGGTTTTTTTCGTGTCCTAAACTTGGAGTACCACCCAGTATCCAGGCAATGTATGGCATTATATATTCTTTTTTCTTCCTCCCATCTCTATTTTTATTTTATTATTCTATTTTATTTCAGGTTAATGTGAGGGTCCAAATAACTAGGTTGCAATATTTGTATATGTTAGGTAGAGCCCCTCTTGTAGTTATGTCCCACACCCAAAAGGTGTGCCAATACCCTTACATTGTGTCCATTGAGTGGAAGAACACTAATCCCCCTCTCTCCTCCTCCCTCTTCCCTCCCTCATTTCCTCTCCCCCAACCTTGAATTGAACTGAGTTTTTCTCTTATGTGGCATGTATTAGATCATCTACTGGTTTTACATTAATATTGAGTACATTGGATACTTGCTTTTCCATTCTTGTGATGCTTTACTCAGAAAAATGTGTTTCAACTCCATCCAGGTTAATACAAAAGATATAAAGTCTCCATCTTTCTTTATGGCTGAATAGTATTCCATGGAGCATACCAATCCCCTCCCCTCCCCTCTTTTCCTCCCTCCATCATTTCCCCTTCCACTACCTTGAATTGAATTGAGTGTTTGTATGTGGCATATATTAGATTGTCTGCTGGCTTTATATTAGCATTGAGTACATTGGATATTTGCTCTTCCATTGTTGTGATACCTTACTAAGAAGAATGTGTTTCAATTCCATCCAGGTTAATACATCTTTTTATGGCTGCATAATATTACATGGTATATATATATATACCATAGTTCCACACCTTGGTGATTGTAAATTGAGCTGCAATAAACAATCTAGTGCAAATGTCCTTATGATAAAATGATTTTTTTTTTCTTCTGGGAAGATGCCTAGAAGTGGGATTATGGGATCAAATGGGAAGCCACATATATATTTTAATTACTAATTTTTTCTTGCCTTTTTTGTATCAAGATTTCTTTGTAATGAGTTTTTTTTTCCTTTTTTTCTTTTTCTTCTTCTCTCTTTTCTCTACTTTTTTCTTCCTTTTTATGATAATTTTTTTTCTTTTCTCATTGTTCCATTTTTCCTTCATAAATTTCTCAAATGACAACCAAGATATCTCTTTCTTTCTTTCTTTCTTTGTTCATTTATTTTTGGTCTGTTTTGTTCTATTGTTCTGTATTTTATTTCTGGGACAGAGACTTACTTGTGAGGCCTGGGGTGGTACACCATGGCATTGGCCTGGTTCACAGAAGCCTCAAACCCCTGAACAAGGGCATCCCCCTAGCTTTAGCCTCCCAAAGGACTGCTTTGGCAGGTCCCACACAGCTGACTTTTTTCTACAATTTCTGGGGGCATGGTCTTGCTCTTCCTCAGGCTGGTGAGGAGCTCCTGACCACAGGCAATCCACTTGCCCTGGCTCCCTAGGGTCCTAGGATTGTGAGTGCTGGTCCACCACGTCCTGCCCAACACCTCTACTATTCCTATTTTTCTCATTCTGTCTTTCTTCTCTCTCTCTCTCTTTTTTTTTCCTGGCTCGGCACCTATAACACAGTGGTTATGGTGCCAGCCATATATACCAAGGCTGGTAGGGTTCAAACCCAGCCTGGGCCAGCTAAACAATGACACCTGCAACAAAAAACTAGCCAGTAGTGCCTGTAGTCCCAGCTACTTGGGAGGTGGAGGCAAGAGACTCACTTGAGCCCAGGAATTGGAGGTTGCTGTGAGCTATGATGCCATGGCCCTCTATCCAGGGTGACAGCTTGAGGCTCTGTCTCAAAAAAAAAAAAAAAAAACAATCAAGGGAATCAAAGGGAAAATAGAAAACCACCAAAAGGAAATAAAGAATATCTATTCAATAAATGGTACTGAGAGAACTGGAAAAATACATGTAAAAGATGAAACTGGACCCACACCTTTCACCACTTATAAAAACTGATTCAAGATAGATACAAGATTTAAATCTAAGACATGAAAAATTCCAGAGGAACGTGTAGGGGAAACTCTTGAGAATGTTAGCCTGGGGAAAGATTTTATGAAAACTTTCATGACAATCACAAAATCAAAAACAAAACAGCAATAACAAAAATAAACAAATGGGACTTTTGTAAGCTGAAAAGATTCTGCACAACTTATTGCACAACAAAGCAAAAAAAATCCTTCAAAATGGGAAAAAAATATTTTCACATTACAAATCTGACAAAGGGTTGATAACTAGAATCTGTAGAGAACTCAAATTAATCAACAACAACAACAAAAAAACCCACACAATCCCCTCTATCACTGGGCAAGAGACATGAACAGATCCTTCTTCGAGGAAGACAGATGAATGGCTAACAAACATATGAAAAAATTCTCATCATTTCTAATTATGAGAGAAATGCAAATCAAAACCACCATGAGATACCACCTAACCCCAATGAGAATGGCCCACATCACAAAGTTCCAAAGCTGCAGATGCTGGTGCAAATATGGAGAAGGGGAACACTTTTACACTGTTGTTGGGACTGCAAATTAATACAGACTCTTTGGAAAGAAGTATGCATCTACCCAGAAGAAAAAAAAATCATTTTATCATAAGGACATTTGCAGTAGATTGTTTATTGCAGCTCAATTTACAATCACCAAAATGTGGAAACAACCTAAATGCCCATAAACCTAAGAATGGATTAACAAACTGTGGTATACGTATATCATGGAATTCTATTCAGCTATGAGAAAAGATGGAGTCTTTACATCTTTTGTATTAACCTGGATGGAGTTGAAACATATTCATCTTATTAAAGTCTCACAAGAATGGAAAAGCAAATATCCAATGTCCTCAATATTAATATGAAGCCAGTAGATGATCTAATACATGCCACATAAGAGAAAAACTCAATTCAATTCAAGGTAGGGGAGAGGAAATGAGGGAGGGGAGAGTGAGGAGGAGAGAGGGGGACTGGTGTTCTTCCTCTTAATGAGCACAATATACGTGTATATGGCACACCTTTTGGGTGTGAGACAGAACTACAAGAGGGATTCTACCTAACAAATGCAAACATTGTAACCTAATTTTTTTTTTCAGTTTTTGGCCGGGTCTGGGTTTGAACCCACCACCTCCAGCATATGGGGCCGGCGCCCTACTCCTTTGAGCCACAGGCACCACCTTGTAACCTAATTGTTTATACCCTCACATTAATCTGAAATTTTAAAACAACTGACCCAAGAAATGAATTAAAGACATGATAAAATTAGAAAGGACATAATTGAAGTTTAAGGAATTGAAGAAGTCACTCAAGGAACGTAAAGATGCAGTAGAAAGGATCAATAACAGATTCAACCATGGAAAAGAAATGAATCTCAGAGCTAGAAGATAAGGTTTTTGAACTAACTCATACATTCAAAGAGATAGAAAAGAAGAGAGTAAAACCAAAGCAATCTAAGCAATCTCTTGGAGAATTATGGAACTTCACAAAGTGCAAAAACATATAAATTACAGGTATGCCCGAAGGAGCAGAAGAGAGACCCAACAGTATGGAAGCCCTATCCTGGAGGATATTATAACTGATAATTTCCCAAGAATCATCAAAGATTCTGACATACACTTTTTTGATGGATGTTTAGTCATCAGCCAATTCTCCTAGCACCATTCGTTAAATAGGGATTCTTTCCCCAAATTTATATTTTTGATAGGCTTATCAAAGATCAAATGATGATATGTATTTGGGTTCATCTCTTGGTTCTCAATTCTGTTCCATACATCTACCTCTCTATTTTTGTGCCAATACCATGCTGTTTTGATCATTATAGATTTATAATATAGTTTGAAGTCTGGTAGCATGATTCCTCTGATTTGTTTTTCTTTCTGACTAATGTCTTGGCTATTCAATGTTTTTTCTCATTCCATAGAAAATGAAGTACTATTTTTTCCAGATCTTTAAAGTATGACAGTAGTGCTTTGATAGAGATTGCATTAAATTTGTAAATTGCTTTGGGTAACATGGACATTTTAACAATGTTGATTCTTCCTTGCCATGACCATGGTATATTTTTCCATTTGTTAACATCTTCAGCTATTTCTTTTCTTAGAGTTTCATAATTTTCTTTACAGAGCTCTTTCACACCCCTTCTTAGGTAAATTCCCAAATATTTCATCTTCTTTTGCACAACTGTAAAGGGAATAGAGTCCTTGACTGTTTTTTTTTTGGCTTGATTATTATTCGTGTATAGAAAAGCTACTGATTTCTGAGTATTGATTTTGTATCCTGAGACGCTACTGTATTCCTTGATCACTTCTAAGAGTTTTGTGATTGAGTCTCTGTGATTTTCCAGGTATAAAATCATATCATCTGTGAATAGTGAAAGTTTGATCTCCTCTGAACCTATTTTATACCCTTGATCGTCTTTTCTTGCCTGATTGTAATGGCTAAGACCTCCATTACAATTTAAAAATCAGTGGAGACAATGGGCAACCTTGCCTGGTTACTGATCTGTGTGCAAATGTTTTCAATTTTACTCCATTCAATATGATATTTGCTGTGGGTTTGCTGTAGATAGCCTCTATCAGTTTAAGAAAAGTTCCTTCTATACTTATTTTCTTAAGTGTTCTGATCATGAAAGGATGCTGGATAAACTGGACCCACATCTTTCACCATTAACAAAAATTGACTCTCACTGGATAAAAGATTTAAACTTAAGACATGAAACTATAAAGATTCTTAGAGAGAGTGCAGGAGAAAACTTGACCTGGGAGAATACTTTATGAGGAGGACCGCCCCCCCCCCCAGGCAATTGAAGCAACACCAAAAATACATTACTGGGATATGATCAAACTAAAAAGTTCTGCAGCACCAAGAACACAGTAAGTAAAACAAGCAGACAGCCCTCAGAATGAGAGAGGATATTTGCAGGTTATGTTTCTGACAAAGGTATGATAACCAGAATCCACAGAGAACTCAAACTTATTAATAAGAAAAGAACAAGTAATCCCATTTCATTATGGGCAAGGGACTTGAACAGAAGCTTCTCTGAAGATGATAGGCACATGGCCTACAGAAAAAAATGCTCGTCATCTTTAATCATCAGAGAAATGCAAATCTAAACCACTTTGAGATATCATCTAACTCCCATAAGAGTGGCTCACATAACAAAATCCCAAAACTACAGCTGTTGGCGTGGATATGGAGAAAAGGAAACACTTCTACACTGCTGGTGGGAGTGCAAGCTAATATGTCCCTTTGGAAAGAAGTATGGGGAATACTCAGGGATCTAAAAGTAGACTTGCTGTTTGATCCTGCAATTCCTCTACTAGGTGTATATCCAAAACACCAAAAATCATCTTTATAACAAAGATTATTTGCACCAGATGGTTTATTGAAGTTCAATTCATAATAGCCAAGTCATGGAAGAAGCCCAAGTGCCCATTGACCCATGAATGGATTAACAAATTGTGGTATATATACACCATGGAAAATTATGCAGCCTTAAAGAAAGATGGAGACTTTACCGCTTCTACGTTTACATGGATAGAGCTGAAACATATCCAACTTAGTAAAGTATCTCAAGAATGGAAGAAAAACTATCCAATGTACTCAGTACTATTATAAAACCAATTTACAATCAGTCACACTTTCATATGAAGAATAGATCACAACTATGGCCCAAGATGAAAGAGGGAGGAGGGGGGATGGGAGAGGAAGTCAGATTGAGGGAGGGTGAATAATGGGATCACACCTATGGTGCATATTGCAAGGGTACATGTTGGACATATTAAGTATAGAGTATAAATGCCTTAACACAATAATTAAGTAAATGAGATGAGGTATATATTAACCACTGTGATGTAAGAGTTCCTAACTCTATATGAAATCAGCACACTGTACCCCCCATAAATGCATTAATGTATACATGATCTATGTGTTTATGATTTAATAAAAAAATAAAATAAATAAAATACATGGATGTTGAACCCCAGTTTGTCTCAACAAACAGAGCATCTCCTAGGCACATTGTAATGAATTTGGCCAAGTTCAAAATGAAAAAGAAAATTCTTCAAGCAGCCAGTAGCAAGCACCAATTGAGCTGCAGAGGCAGATCCATTGGGGTTACAACAGACTTCTCAGCAGAAGAGATTGGGCTTTGACTTTCAACCTACTCAAACAAAATAATTTTCAGTCCACAGTCACCAAGATATGAAATCAACACAAGTGCCTGCCAACCCATGAATGAATTAATAAGCTGTTTAATAAGCTGTGGTGTGTGTGTATATATATATGGAGACTTTACATCTTTTGTAATTTTTTTTATTAAATCATTGCCGTGTACATTAATGCAATCATGGGGTACAATGTGCTGGTTTTATGTACAATTTGAAATATTTTCATCAAACTGGATGAACCTGAAGAACATTCTACTTATTAAAGTATCACCAGAATGGCAAAGCAGGTATCCAATGCACTCAATACTAATGTGAAACCAGTAGAGGAACAAATACACACCCACAAGAAAAAAACATAATATTGTATTGTGGGGGTATTGGTGTGCTTTCCACTAATAGGCATAATGTAAGGGTATGTGGCAAACCTCCTGGGTGATGGGCACAACTACAAGGTGGACTACATAACAAATGTAACCTCATTGTCTGTACCCTTATATCAATTTGAAATAAATAAAAATAAATAAATAATTTTTTAAACAAATCAAATAAATAAAAGAACACCATATACAAAAAACAGGAGACTAAATATTTAAATGTACAGTCACAAAACTACTTCAACTTCATTAATTTTGAAGTATGCCAAACCTTTGTAAATATGACTCTCAAAAAGTTGTAATTTTGGACAATAAGTTCTAAAAACATAAAGCCTTTCAACAAATCACCAAGTGAGGATCAAAGGGCCTGACAGAAAAATGTGGAAAATTAAAAAATATTAAGCTTCATTCATAATAACAGAAATGCAAATAACCACAGTATTTTTTTTTCTCTTCTCTTATTGACAGCTGACAATATGTTTGGAAATAAGCTGTGGTAAGAATTTAGAAAAACAGATACTCATGGTGAATGGGTTCAACCTCTTAAAAAGCCAATTTGCCAATATCTATCAAAATTACAACCCAGTATATCCTTTGACCCTCACTTGCACTTCCAGAGGTGTTCTCTCACACTGAGCAAAATGACAGTGGCTATTCATTGCAACATTGTATGTAATAGCAAAATATAAATAATCTTAATGTCAATATATAGGGGGTTTAACTAATTGCAATTTATCCATAGAAAATTATGCCAACTTAAAAAATAATGAGAAAAATATCTAATAGGATATAGAGTAGAGGTCAGTAAAATATGGCTTGAAGTCCAAAACCAGCCCACTGCCTATTTTGCTATAGCCCATAAGCTAAGAATAGGTTTTGCATTTATAAGTGATTGGAAAACAATCAAGAAAAATAATAGTTTACTACCTATGAAAATGATATATGACTCAAATTTCTATATCCATAAATGAAGTTTATTGACTCACAGCCAATCCCGTTCATGTACATATTGTCTGAGGCTGACTTCACACAAGAGCAGAGTTGAATAGTGGTAACAGATACCCTAGGGCCTGCAAAGCTTAAAATATTTACTATCTGTCCCTTGTGGAATATATCAATCCCAATAGAAAGTGTTTTCTAAGCTATTTGTCAAATGAAAGCTGGAAAGTACAGAAATGGCATATAGTTTTGCTCTAAGGAAAGGAAAAGGGGGAAATAATTACATATGCACAAAATATCTCTCACTGTTTCAGAGAGAGAAATTAGGTGGCGGTGGATGAGGGCATCATTTCCTCATTATATGTTTTTTCATTTTTTAATTTTTGAATCAAATCTATTCTAATTGATTTTAATCATACATTCAAATATTTAAATTTTTATGAATTTTATAAAGTGTGATCTCAACTTCAAAATTAAACTAGATTATCACTCTTCATCCATTGAAAGTACAGTTCCCAACATGATTTTTTGACTCTATAATGACACAAAAGCAATACATATTCAGTAGAAACCATGCTTTGAGTACCTATAAACCATTCTGTTTTTTACTTCAAGGTAGTATTCAATAAGTTACATGAGATATTGAGCACCTGATTATAAAATAGGCTTTGTGTTAGATGATTTTGCTCAAACATAGGTTAAGGTAAGTGTTCTGAGCACAGTTAAGGTAGGCTAGGCTAAGCTATGCTCTTTGGTAGATTAAGTATATTAAACACAATTTGATTTATGATATTTTCAATTTAATGACAGGTTTATCAGCGTGCAGTCCCACTGTAAATTGAAGAGCAACTTATGGGTAGCCAAACCTTAGATATAGTATGAAGAGTATCATTTGGAAACAAGTTTTCTGTAAATTAATGCAGTATACATAGAAAGAACATTTTATTTTTTTTTTTTTTTTTGAGACAGAGCCTCAAGCTGTCACCCTGGATAGAGTGCCATGGCATCACAACTCACAGCAACCTCCAATTTCTGGGCTCAAGTGAGTCTCCTGCCTCCACCTCCCAAGTAGATGGGACTACAGGCGCCCGCCACAACGCCTGGCCATTTTTTGGTTGCAGCCGTCATTGTTGTTTGGTGGGCCCTGGCTGGATTTGAACCCGCCAGCTCAAGTGTACATGGCTGGTGCCTTAGCCCGCTGAGCCACAGGCGCCGAGCCTAGAAAAAACATTTTAAAAGTGCATACCCTTTAATCTAATACTTTCACTTCTAGAAATAAATCCTAAAACAATAAAAAGATTGTTGAGATTTATGAAATAGAATGTGCAAATGTATAATTTATAATGATTGACAAAATTGTCGGTGACTTATCCATTCAATAATAGTGGATTAATTAAATAAAATGCGAAACATTAATATGATGAAATATTGTGCAACCATTTTTTAATTTTTTGGTGCTGAGAGACAGAGTTTCACCCTGGGTATAATGCCGTAGCATCATAGCTCGCAGCAACATCAAACTCAGGCTCAAGTGATTCTCTTGCCTCAGCCTCCCAAGTAGCTGGGGCTACAGGTGCCCACCACAACACCCAGCTAGTTTTTCTACTTTTTTTTTTTTTAATTTTGAGACAGAGACTCGTTTTCTTGCCCCTGGTAGACTGCTCTGGAGTCATAGCTCACAACAACCTCCAACTATTGGGCTCAAGAGATTCTCTTGCCTCAGCCTCCTGAGTAGCTGGGATTACAGGTGCCTGCCACAACACTGAGCTATTTTTAGAGATGGGGGTCTCACTCTGGTTCTGGCTGGTCTAGAGCTCAAGCAATCCTCCCGCCTTGGCCTCCTAGATAGTTTTTCTATTTTTGGTAGAAACAAGGTCTCACTCTTGCTCAGGCTGGTCTCAAACTCCTGAGCTCAGGCAATCCACTGCCTCACCCTCCCAGAGTGCTAGGATTACAAGTGTGAGCCACTGCACCTGGCCAAGCTAATTTACTAAACAGATTCAAAATACAGTAATTTAAACACAGTAGAAGTTCTTTACAATTTCCCTAACAATCCAGGATTGAGAGGGATTGCCTCTCAATAAAATGTTCAAGAGTTCTAGGGACAGAGGGAGGGAACAGGGGGCCTCTGTTCCACATAGTTCCTGAAGAGCCAGGATGTCATCTTCAACACACGGCTTCCCAGGATGCTCTGAGCATCACGCTGCCACTCATCCACAGAAGAAAAGCAGCAAGAAATTTCAAAGGGGTCAAGCACACACAAGAGTTCACATCACTTCTCTTCCCACACCAGTGGTGAGAACTCAGTTGAATGGCCATGCTGAACTGCAATGGAAACTAACTAGGAGAGTAGAGAATGGATTTGGGGAAACAGTAGTCCATCGCCATTACAGATACCATGTTGGAGTTCTTCAGAGAAAGAGAACAAATGGGATGTAGAGACAGAAAGAGAGAGAGATTTTAAGGAAATGACTCAGCTAGCAAGTCTGAAATGTGTGGGCCAGGCTTGTAGGCTGGAAAATCAGGCACGTTGAGGTGGCAGTCTTGAGTCCGAATTCCACGGGTCAGCAAGTGGGAACCCGAGGCAAGCTTTCTATGTTACAATCTTGAGAATTCCTTCTTTGGGAAACCTCAGTTTTTCCTCTTAAGGCCTTCAGTTGACTGAATGAGGCCCAGGCACATTATGGAAGGTAATCTATTTTACTTGAAATCTACTAAGTGCAAATGTAGACCCAAAGTCTATATCTAAAAGATAAGCGCACAGCAACATCTAGGCTGGTGTTTGATGCATGAGATTAACCATACTCAACTTTTAACAGCCTTTGCCTTCCGGAATAGGAAGTAAGGGAAGGGGAAGGAGGACAGGGTCGGGGGGGAGGGGGGAAGCATAGATTTTTCCTTTTCATTCCATATCTTTGTAAGTATTTGCATTTTTACCATGCATGTATATTACTTCTTTTTAAAAAACTGTTATTTTAAGAATGGAAAAAGATGTTATAGACTGACAATATAGATCTAAAAAGAAGAGTCTCTTTGAAGAAAGATGACAATGAACAGTGTTAGCTGAAGCACATCAACCTCACCTCTTAGTTGACAGACTGGGAAGGGAAACAGCAGCCTGTACTCCAGAGGGCTGTGAACTACGTGTATTTATTGTCAGATATATTTAGGTGATCACCTGTGTATGTATTTCCCTCATAAGAAAGTTAGGTTTGGGGGTATGACATTCGGCTGGCCGTTGTGATGTACTTCCCATCCGAGCACCATGGCTCAATTAATGCATATTCCTCACAGAGAAGGCTTTGCGCTGGTGAATGGTGCTGTGACTTATTCAACCCTCAAATGGCCACATCTTGGTACTACACCAAGGTTGAGCTGGTTTCTCCAACCCCTGCTGAGATCCCTAGAGCTTTTTGGAGCTTGAAAAAAGTAGTCAATGCTGCTAAAACTGGTATTTGAGTGGCCACTGAGGTGTGGATGTGGTATTATTTCTGTGAGATCATAAGTGTGGCATTCCTGTCTATAATATTGAAAGACAAAGATTTATTTTTATTTATTTATTTATTTTATAGAGACAGAGTCTCACTTTATCGCCCTCGGTAGAGTGCTATGGCTTCACATAGCTCACAGCAACCTCCAACTCCTGGGCTTAGGTGATTCTCTTGCCTCAGCCTCCCAAGTAGCTGGGACTACCGGCGCCTGCCATAACACCCGGCTATATATTTTTTTTTTGAGACAAAGTCTCACTCCGTCACCCTATATAGAGTGTAGTGGCATCATAGCTCACAGCAACCTCAAATTCTTAGGCTCAAATAATTCTCTTGCCTCAGCCTCCTGAGTAGCTGGGACTACAGGTGCCCAGCACAACGCCTGGCTATTTCGTAGAGATGGGGTCTTGCTCTTGCTCAGGCTGGCCTCCAACTCCTGAGATCAAGCAATCTGCCAGTCTTGGCCTCCCAGAGTGCCAGGATTACAGGTATGAACCACTGCACCCTGCCTGAAGACCAAGCTTTAACATTTGATTTGTTTGTTTGTTTTTTGAGACTGACTTTATCACCCTCAGTAGAGTGCCATGGCGTCATAGCTTACAGCAACCTCAAACTCTTGGGCTCGAGCTATTCTTTTGTCCTTGCCTCCCAAGTAGCTGGGACTACAGGTGCCCGCCACAACACCTGGGATTTTTTTTTTTTTTTTTGTAGAAACAGAGTCTCACTTTATAGCCCTTGGTAGAGTGCCATGGAGTCACAGCTCACAGCAACCTCCATCTCCTGGGCTTAGGCGATTCTCTTGCCTCAGCCTCCTGAGTAGCTGGGATTATAGGTGCCTGCCACAACACCCAGCTATTTTTTTGATGCAGTTTGCCAGGCCCAGGTTTGAACCCACCACCCTCGGTATATGGGGCCTGTGCCCTACTCGATGAGCCACAGGTACCGCCCGACCTGGCTATTTTTTAAAGCCGGGGTCTCACTCTTGCTTAGGTTGGTCTGCAACTGGTGAGCTCAGGCAATCCACCCACTCCCAGAGTGCTAGGATTATGGGCATGAGCCACCACGCCCCAGCATCATCTGATTGTATTTGATGTGTTATTTGAGAGTTCTTGGACCATTTGTGATCAGTTACCTGAATAAAATGTGTCAAAAGTTAGGTTTTTATTATAGTAAACTGGTTAGGAGTATTTTATGACAAAATGGAGGATACAGCAAAATCTTAGCAAAGAATGGGACTGCAGAGGTCTCACTGGGAAGAGGGGGCAAAGGTGAGCCAAGGAGGAGGAAGGGCTGGGTGAGTGGGGACTGGTGATAACAGGAAAGATGAGAGGGCACCAGCAGAAGGGGCCACGGAGGCTGGAGGTATGCCAGAGAAGCCCCCCTGGCTCCACCTGCTCTCTCTTATATTTTTAAGGTTTTTCCTCCTGTCAAGGGGAAACAAGCCTCTTTTAAGGTTGCTTTGTTGTTCTTTTCATAGAAGAACGTTGAGAGGATTAAAGAATAGCAGAAAGAAAATCTAGGAATGGAAAAATGTAATACCTGCCATTCATTTAGCAGACACAGACCTGTGTCTTTTTTTTTTAAGGATAAAAAACATTTATTGTTCTTATTAATTTTCAACATGTACACCATCATTACCAATACAAAGGGTGATATGATTCTGTAGTCCTTGGAAAACGTCTTCAAGCTGATTTTCAGTAATACCAGCAATCACATCTGTTATCCGAGCTTTCAAGTCTTCTAAAGATTGAGGTTTGGTTGAATAAACATTAGCTTTCACATGTCCCATAAGAAGAAACCCAATGGAGTTAATCTGGAGAACATGGAGGCCAGGAAAATAGTCCACCTTTTCCAATCCATCTATTAGGGAATTTCTCATGTAGAAACTAATACACAAAGCATCATAAAAAGCACTATCATCTTGTTGAAACACTATTGTCTATCAGTCCGAATTCTTCAAGCTGAGGAATAAATAATTTTGCAGCCTTTCTAAATAGCTAACACCATTAACACCCCCTTCAAAAAAGGGCCCTATGACCCAACTTTTGCCCAAAGCACTCTACACATTAACTTTGGGAGAATTGCTTTCATGTTCAACAGACTCATGTGGATTTTCAGTTCGCCAAATATGACAATTATGCCTTTTGACTTTGCCACTAATGTGGAATGTTGCTTCAGTGGAGAACATTACTCAAAACTGCATCATCATTGCTAAGTTTTTCATTGAACTGGACAGAAAGTTAGTCGGGCATGATAATCCTCTTCTAACATTTGATGCACTTGAATTTTGTTATGCTTTCATGTGAAGTCTTATCTGCAGAATCTTCTGTATAGTAGACTTTGGAAGCCTCAGCTCTAGGGATACCTGTCTTAATGACTTTCTTGGACTTGCCTGAAAGGTTCCTTC
>CAUYON010034060.1:0-10658 GCA_963573935.1 Arctocebus calabarensis
AAGATCATTAATTAAATTGGAAGACATTCAAAGCACAGCAAATACATTATTTTTTACCCTTTTTTTGATCAACATAATTTAAGTGTGCCATAGAAGTTTAACTATAGGATCAAGTGTGCTGTGAGATAAAAAACATTAAAAAATTCAGAGTTAGGCTCTTGTCCTCCTCTGTCTCTCCCCCCCCCCCGTTCTCTCTCTCTTCTCTTCCCCCATTTCTCTCTCTCTCTCCTCTCCTCCTTAATGCTATTCTGCAGCTTCCCCCGCCAATAAAGACCTTTCGTACAAAAAAAAAAAAAAATCAGAGTTAGTACCTCCCCGGGTAAGGCGAATTCTTTACTGCATGCTTAAGTAACAGTTCTTTTGATTTTTCTGATTTTGTTCTTCTCTCTTATTCCTGTCCCTTCTTCTTTCCTTTCTCAAAATATTTTAAGCAACCCATCAATACCCCAAAGACCCTCTTCCCAGCCACCGCCCAGTCACTGTCATGGTGACTGGGCTCTTAAGAAATGCGGGCAGGCTAACCCCAGCCTCAGTTTGACAAACTCCGTAGACTGCTGGTCCTTGGAGAATGCTGTCTGCAGGAACAATTTCTTCCACAACTTGGGAAAATATAACAGATCTGAATCACCTGAGAGACCACCTGCTAAGGGTCTGGTTTCTATGGCAAATAGGGACTGTCTCTTTGTGCTGAAGATGAGGCATGTTGGAGACTTACTTTGGGTCGTATATTCTCAAATAATGAGATTTGAAAAATATATTAAATTACCCTAAAGAAGCTGACTTTGTGATTCAGATAAGGGTGTTTCCTAAAACAGATCCTTTTGACCCTTCCCAGTGAATACTCAGCTCGACAAAACCTTCTCAGGTAAAAAGAAATGTTTTACTCCTGGAGATTTTCCACCTCACGTCTTCAATCCTTCTAGAGATTTCCTTCTAAAGAGGGAAAGTAAACAGCATTGTTTTTAAATAGAGAAATTCCTAGTCAGTGTGACCACGCACGGTGCTCTTTCTTGCTGTATGGAACTATAATTTGAAACACTTCACCTCTATGCTTTAAAAACAAACCTAGGATTCTCTCCTACTCTTTCAAAAGTCACCGTTAGACATTTTCATCGTGGCATTAACATTGATTATGCTTCTCTCCTAGTGTTCTGCCTTATACATTTAATTAAATGTTTTATATTTTATTCTTATACCCTGAGGAAATTTGAGCATGAAGGGGACAATTTTTAAAATGGAAAAAAAAAAAAGAAAAACCCTACACATAAAATGAATGATATGTTTCCTGCTACAGAGAACACTTAAAAGTTCAAATTCTTGCCTCAAAATGTTTCCAGGCTAAGAAAATTGTAAGGGAAATTAGATGTTTTCAAAATGTCAAGAGCAAGTAGCTCTTTTATTTGGTTTGATTTTTTACTGTTTGATGTATCATGAGAAGTGTTCTCCTTAAAGATGAATCCATTTTTGCTGAAGAGACAGTATGAAGGTTTATTACACAGTTATTTATAACCATTTAAAAAATTGGAAGTAATGAAGGTACCCCCAGATAGGTGGCTGGTCGTGTAATTGTGGAGTGTCCACCAAGTGTGGTCCATAAAAGCCAGTTTGTAAAATATTTAATGACACCAAAAATGTTTATTATATGTTAAGTAAAAAATTCTGATTACATTGTAGTACATGTATGCAGAATGTTATTTATTAAGAAAAATGATGAACAATATGAATGAATAATATATGTAAATATGCGTGGAAAACGCTGAAAGGCCATTTATACTGGATTCATGGTGGCTCTGCGTACAGGTCTAGACATGGTTTAGAGGACCGTAAATCCTTTGTTTGGAGACTTGAAGGGACTTTGAGATCATTTAATTCAGCTTCTCATTAACTTAGCTAACTCATTCCATTTAAGATTGGTCCAAATATTTGGGAGTTCTTTCTTAAATAGACCGTGTCTGTCTTCCTGACCTTTCCACTAGCTGGTCAGATCTTGGTCCTCCAGAGAAGTGAGGCATAAATCCAGTTCCTTATCCGTGAGTGCGTCAACTGTTTAAAAACGACTCCCCGTTCTTCCTTTTCTTGCCTTCAGGGTGACACCCCTTGTTTGATCCATCTTTCTTTGTGGCTGCTCCACTCCTCCCATGGCTCTTTTACACTTACCTGGAGGTCCTCACATTTGTACCCCTCTAACAGGAGTCCCCCGGAGCAGACCTTGTGTCCCACTGTCCTGGGCCTGCCAAAATTCAGCGGGCCTATTGGCTCCTTTGCTCAACACAAAGCTGTCGTTCATGTCAACTCTGCGTCAACTGAAACTCAGGCAGAAAGTTTCTCCATGAGCCACTATCCAGGACCACCTGACCCGATCTGGATTTATTCTAGTAATTCTTTGAGTCCAAAACAGAGTCTATGCGGACGTAACAATCCGGGCTCCATCTCTGGTTTTGTATTCGTCCTTGTAAGCCACATCTGACTTGTTTCTCCTATATCCAAGTCTACCTGACTCATTTTGAATCTTTCTTCTGTCTAGCAATGTATTACCTCTTTTTTCCGTTTTAGGCCTTCCTATATGGATAAGTAAACCTTCTCCATCTTTACCCATCTCTGAAAACTATTTTAAGGGCAAGAACAAGCAGTTGGCCTGTCGTCTCTGCTGCCCCAATTTGCTTCTTTACAGAGGACCTTATTGTGCAGAGTTTTGCCGGACACCTCTGCCCCACGCTCACCATGACTGGGTTGAGCAAGACCAGTGTCCCCGAGGCAGGAACTTGGCCCTGGAGCTCCCATGCTCCAGTTCTCACGCCTTCCCCACCGCCAAGCACGGTGCAAAGAGTGGGAAGGCAAAAGGCAGAAGATGAAAATGAAAGAGAGGAAGTTTTCCCAAGAAGAAAACACGTGAGGGGATGAGTGAAGCCCCTGGTCCCAGGGCGGGTTCTCACGCCGCTCTCAGCGTGGGCGTCTGTACAGACAGCCCCGGGGTGCTGGGGTCTCTGCCTGGCTACCCTGTGGCCACCCAGGTCTGGCCTATTTATTCGTACTGTGGCTTCCAGAAAAATCCTGGGTGGGGGGAACCAAGCTTTGGGGAGAACTGGTCGGCTATGGGTTCAGAGACCTGTTACCTCGCCACAGGGTCCTCCCTGGAGCTCCTCTTCCTCACCCATCAGGCCGGGGAGCTCCCCTGCCCAGGTGACAGTCTAGTCCCCACAGCGCAGTACTCCTGGTTCAAAGATGAGCTGAGGCATCGTCGCTCCCCCAGTTATTCCCTGGGACGGTCCAGATTTGCCATTTCTGGAGCCTGCCCCTTGCCCAACAATTCCTTCATTACTCTCAAATCGAATCCCTCCTTGCCCACACTCCTCGGCACGGTTCTGTGCCCACCCAGGCCCTCTGCCTCAGCACGCTGCCTCCTGCCCTGGGAAACCGCGGGGCGGACAGCAAAGGCTCAGAAGCCCCGAGGCCCTGCACTGGCATTCTACTCGGCTGCCAGGGACCCGGCCTGTGTCTCAGTTTCCTAGAGCCCTGTTTACACATTTAAAAGAAGGACGGTGATTCTCACAGAACTGCTGCCCGGACACGGGAGAGTATATCGCACGGCACGTACAAGACATTCAACTTGGTGTTGCAAATCAGTTAATCTTTACATTTCTCTCTATCTGTATGCTCTGGTCTCAGAGGAAGAAGTGTCTGTCCTCTTTTAACTGTGGCACTCACGTTCCCATTTATATTGCCTAATGGCTTAAAGCAAGAATGAGGAATTAGAGGTTCATGTAACCCACGTCCCGAGGGGAGGGCAGACTCCAGCAGCTCAGAAATGCTGTGAGGAATTCAAGCCTGCCACTCAATAACTTCAGCTCAAGGTGAGATTCCTTCGGATCACAGGATGGCAGCAGCAGCTCCAAGGCCGCACTAAGCGGAGAACGAGAGGAAGCTTCTCACGGAGGAGCAAAAAGGTTCTTTTCAAGCTCCTGGGGAAAACAATAGGCAGTTCTCACTGGTCTGTGCATGTTAATGGCACGACGAGATGTGTATTTTTACGAAGACCATTCCAGCACAATGGTGGAGATGAAATAGGCCGGCTCAGGAGCTGGAGGCCCAGGGAGGAAGATGAAGATGTTTCTGGATTACAACGATGGTGACGGGTATAAAGAGGGTAGAATCAACTCAAGAGATATTTAGGAAATTTAAAAATCTATAGCATTTAGTGTGAGCTAGGAAGGAAGGATCAGTTAAAAAATAGTGAAACGAAGCAGTGGTGGGGGACAATTCAATAATGTCTAATATAGCAGCTGTCTGCCAAGAAAAGCACAAAGAAGACCCTTGTTTGTCCCCTGGCTTTATGACTAGTTCTCACTCCTTCCTGGCTCTCAGCACAGCCTCTCGACAGCAGCACTCCCCGGAGATCTCGCTGGGCACACCCCGTGACAGCTCTCCTGCACGTGCCCTCCGACCTCATGGCTTCGACGCTCACAACCACATCTCCTAAGCCTCCAAACTACATACTGGCACTTGACTTGTTTCTGAAATTCCAATGCCAATTTTTAGTTACTCTCTCAGAAATTTATATTTAATTCATTCTCTGCCTGGAGGCCCAGGTTGTAGCTCTAATAAAATTGAAATCATAATCCTTCCCCCGGACTCATCCCTTTTCCTTTGTTTTCTGTTGGTGATGATGCTGTCCTTCTGGCTGGCCACTTTGCTGTGAACCGTGTTAATTCATTCACTCATCAAATATTACTGGGTGTCTCAAATCTGACCTAAACACATCCATGTGATGAGCATATGGTGACGACCTACCCAACGTTCCTTCCCATACAGAATTTCAGTCTAGCGAGGGACTACAAGCTGTATTATACATATAGTGCAACAATTTAAAATAAAATAAGAGCGCATAAGAATGCCAAAGAGCTTGCTGTCCACACTCAATCAGTTGTGAAGTCCTTTCCCTTTGCTTTTAATGTCTCTGGCATTTATCCTCATTCCTCAGGTCCCACAGTATCCAAGGTCTCTCATTTGACAAATGGTAGTAGTGTCTTAGTTTAACCCAATTCATTTGGGAAAAAAACACATTGAGCCCTTACCATATGCTGTACACTGGACTTGATACAAGATCCCCAAAAAAACTCTAAAGCCTAGAACAAGTGAGGAAACAAACATTCAAACCGCTCCAATACAAAACAAAATTGATAAATTCCAAAATTGTATACAACCAGCCATGGAAATTGACAAGATAAGGAGATTCTAAAGAGGGCCATTTGAACAGGTGTATTCAAAATGTGACTGATGTTTGGATTTGGGGAGGCAAGTGCAATTTGGGTGGAAGACCCTGGGTGGATAAAGGGGAAAATATGGAAAAAGCACAAGCGGCCTGCTTGCAGTGAGTGGTGCCATTGGCTGGGAGCTGAGGCCAGGGGAGTAGCCTGAGGCCACTTTGAAGAGGCTAAAAGGCTGGTCTGAAAAGTTTATATTCAATTCACTAAATAATACAAATCTATTTTTTCTTGTTAGTATACACGTAACCATTTTATTTTTTAATTTGTTTACTTATATGTAAAAGTACATATATATACCTTCTACTAACCTAGAATACTGGCAATTTAGTAAAAAGTTACTATACAGAGTCCATGTGTCAGAATAGCCCCTTATGATCTGAAAGCTAAGCAAATCTTGGTAGATGGTGATACAAATGTACTTACAGCCCCAAGATTATGTTTCCTGGCTTTGGAATATTTGGGGCTTCCCATTATTTTTAAATTAGAGAAAGACTGCAGTGAGCCAACTTCCAAATTTCTGTTTTTGTTCACTTTAGATGATGAAAGAAGAAAAGTATTCCCCTTTGGCATTTATCAAAATTTAATGAATCAGCAGAGTCTAAGAAACATAACAAATTTGAAGACAAAATGTAAGTAGAATATCTCCAGACCTCAGTGAATGTCTGAATGAAAATACCATAAATATGGTTTCTTCCAAATATATGTAAATAATTATCTATTTTCAGAATGAGACATTAGTTTCCAAAGAAGTAGTAATTTGTCTTTTTAAGCAAAAAAGACTGAACTGTTTAATTTAAATTTTGCATCAAGTTACAAAAGGAAATTCCCATTTGAACTAGTTTATTGCAAAAGCAAATAAACCAGTTGAAGTTTCCAAATATAGAATTATATGTATTGTGTTGATAACTTGTCATAACAACCAACATTCTGGTTTAGCTTCTGAGTTATTATGTACATGGGCAATCTTTTCAAAGTATAGAACTGGTAACAAGTATAGTACTAACTTCGTACTAGATGAGATTGGAAACCCAGTGAGACTTCAAAATTAGCCAACTTCACCAAGGAACCATGAAGGTTTCCATGGTTTCAGAGAATCAATAGTGCCCTCTAAAGGAAAGCCAAGTAAGGCACAGTAGAGACCCAGGTTTAATTCAGCATATATTCTGCCAAAACGCTACTTCACTGCAATCCACAGAGTGAATTCAAAGTCACAAGAGGAATGCAGGTCAGCCCTGGTCCCAAGTATCACAAGTAAGTGTCTACACCTGCCCTGGACTGGCCAGGGCACCATGCCCTGGGGCTTCTGTGCACTGTGAACTCCTGTCACCGTCCTTCCAGAAAAGTCCTCCAAGGCAGACAGTGATGACTCCTGAGTGGAAGATTAGACGTCCTACACTCTGAGAGATGGGAAACCACCCATAAGCACCTCCAAGTAGGCGCCTTGGGAAAATGTGCTACTGTAAGACCCAAATCGGGGTCCAGCTAGGATGGGCACCCCTAAGGAAACAGTCACCAACTCTCGAGTCGATGCAAAAGCAAGAGGTAGTTTATTTCTGACGCATCAGGGTCTCTCAGCCACTCGGGGGAAGGACCCCGTTAGGCTGTTACAGGCTGGTTTTTAAACTTTAGAACCACAAGAACAGGGGGTAGTAAAGGGTGATGGGGTTGTGGTGTGAGGGGTCGTGGGGAGTATAGATTGGTCGGGCTAGTTGCCGGGGCACAGGGGGTAGTAAGGGTTTATGGTGTGAGGGGTCATGGGGCACATAGATTGGTCAGGCTAGTTGCCGGGGCCAAACCCCAAACGGTGGAACTCAGGATTGGTGGGGCTCGTTGCCGGGGCCAATCCGCAAGGGGGCGGAGGATGGGAGGGGCTGACAACCAGATGCAGGCTGTTGGGGCAGGGCCAGGCGTTTTCCATGGCTTTGGGGCTTCCTGGTTTTGGGTGATAGGAAAAAGGGGGTTACTTCACCACCACCACTTCCACCCCTATTACTCTTATGGACCAGTCCCAGGTCACATCCTTACCATGGAAGCCAGATTGGGATCCCTCCTCCAAGCTGCATGGACTATGTCAACCTTAAATAATGAAATTCAGAAGATATGATTAAGTATAGAGTTTATTCAAGCACAAAGCTTGAGGATAGCCACTGGAGAGATGCTGACTCCAAATGAGTGGGGTCAGTGCTCCAAAGTGCGGAAGGTTTCACTTATGTAGGCAGAGACAGAAATTTTAGCAGGATTGCACTGCATCATTTTCCACTGGAGGACCAGTGCATACATCACCATGATTTGATTGGTTACACATTGCTACATTCCAGGAAGATGACTTTATTTATCCATCTGAGGGGGCTTATCTCTGGCCTCACTTGACCTTCCTAATTATTTGCAGGAAAAAAGCAGAATTTGCAGCTGCATGCCACAGGACTCAGCCTTTATGGCTACATTCCTCTCAAAGTTCAGAATAATTTAAAGTTCCAATGACTTTAAGATCGAATTAGTTAATTTTACAAATGAGAGTGGAGGAAGGATGGTTTGCCTGAAACTAGACAAGAGTACACTGCTGGCACTAAAAACAGCCAGAAGTGGCCTGGCCTCCCACCCTAACAGGACCCTGCTGGAGGCCTGCCTTGGCCTTGACTTTGGTCTCAGCCTCAGTGGGGTACCCTGTGGCAGTCAATACCCTCTTTTTTTTTGGCCGGGGCTAGGTTTGAACCTGCCACCTCCTGCATATGGGACCGGCGCCTTACTCACAGAGCCACAGGCGCTGCCCAATATTCCAGACAGGCAGGTGGCCTGAGAGTGTCTCAGCCCACATGGATTGACACTGACTCAACTAAGATCAAAGCCAAAAGCCCAGTGTAGGTTTTCCCAGTGAGTCAGGCCAACCTGGGAAGGGAGCCCATTCCAGCTAAGATGGCCATCCCTACTGCAGGGATGGGGAGAGTAAGGAGTAAGAGAAAAAGGGATCTGGCCCCCAGGCCACCAGCCCACTAACCTCTGCCTCCAGCTACCTCCCTCTGGCTCCTCCTAGGGAGCTGTGTATGAATTGGCCCCCAGAGGGTTAACCGTGGAACTGTAGATGGACTTTCCTGGATTGAATCCAGCCCACAGCTTTGCTTTGTTTTGTTTGGCTTGCAGGAGGCTTAGAAATACTTTGTAGTCAATGTGTTTAAACTGGATGATTCCAGTCAAAATCTGGAACTCTGGCTTCTTTTGTTTAAAAGGGACAGGGAGGCCGGGCCCACATTCCTGAACATCAAGATGGTCTGGAGCCAGGGTCAACCCTATGGCCTCCTGCAGCAGCAAGCTTGGGCTTCTGGTCTGAGCGGAGGGATCTTTCTCTGAGTGGTTGTGGGCTGCAGGCAATGGTTGAGGTTAGCAGAATCCTGGCAAAACTATGCCATGATGCACCCCATTAGGGCCCTTCCTCCCTCTTTATTTCTTCCCATCCATATTCATTGCCCTCTAAGACTAGCCCTGTGCAGGGCTCCAAGACTCCTCCTCACCTGCAAGCACAGCCTCTGACATCCTTACAGCCTTCTCGGGTCTCACCCGGTCCTCCCATCAGCGCTCAGAGGCTCAGGAGAGGAAGTGCACATCCTGTGCATCAGCTGCATAGGAGGGGAAGTGGCAGCCCACGAGGAGGGGACATCGGACTGTCCAAGCTCCAAGGCACTTGTCCTGCACTCAGGTGGGGCAGGACAATTCAGGGTGGGGCTTCTGCTGCACCTGTCACCTATCCAGAGTCTGGGCTGCAGCTCTGGAAGGCTGAGTCACACTCACACTTTCATGGGAGGTTAACTCACAAAGGAAGCTGAGCAGTCAGGCACACCTGGGGTAGACTCCCAGCTCTGCCACTTAAAATAATCTCTTCATTTCTCAAATGGAGGAAAGGCAAAACAGGTTACAGGAATGCTGTCAGGATTCAGTGCAACCAACACTGCAATAAAAGGTGTTAAAATACCAGTTCAGGCAGGGTACTCTGCACTTGAACAGTAACACTGAGTAAAACAGATGTTTTCACTGTTGGATACAAGGCAAACCACTGCAGTTTTGCTCCCCAGGGTACATTTGGCAACATCTGAATACATTATGATTGTCACAATTTGCGGGGTGGGTGCCATTGTCATCTAGTGCCTAGAGACCAGGGACACTGCTTACATCCTGCAGTGTACTGGGCAGCCCCAACAACAAAGAGTTCTCCAGCCTGAAGTGCTAATGGTGCTGGGCTTGAGAAGTCCTCCAACATCAGGACGCAGTCTGTGCACGACCTGTGAGACAGGAAGCACAGGGTGTGACCCAGAAAAGATCCCTATAGGCAGTGACACGGGTGCTGGGTGTGGAAGGCGAATAGGAGTTAGGAAAGTGACAAGGAAGGAAGTTGTTCTGAGCAGGAGGATCAGCAAAGGCAAAGGCTTGGAGGTGAGAAAAAAAGCCTGACATTTTTAAGGAAGTAAACTTTCTGTGTGGCTGGACTGCAGAGTACAAGCAGAGGCCTCAGATCACGCAAGGCCTTTGTGGGTCACCGAGCTTACGCCTGATGCTGAGCCTTCAGGAAGCTGTTGTTCCTCAGGAGGGCATGGAGGCTGGTGAGGAGACCTCTGTGGGTCGCACACAGGCACACATGGGTTTGAGGATGGCGGGCAGTGGTCCTCAGAACCACTAGATGTGAGGTGTGAGGCAGGGCATGGGATCAAGGATGTCACCTGAGTGTGTGGCTTGAGCATCCGGGATTAGAGGTGCTGCTCTGAGTTCAGCTACAGCCAGGAACAAGGTAGATAAAGCCCCTGGAGCCAAGGAGCTCCAACTGAAGGCATGGGTTGGAAAGCAAGCAACTCCATGTGGGATGAAAGGGGGGGAGAAGAGGAGTCATGGGGGTCGCAGCCCAGGAGAGCTGGAGCAGTCAGGCAAGGCCTCTTGAGCCAAGCTGAGCCCTAGAAGGCTGCCCAGGAGTTGGCCAGGGGAAAAGGTAGGCAGAGAACCAGCACACTTGGCGCAGTCCCTTTGAAAACCATGTCCCTCTCCGCAAACATCCACACCAAGTTTAGTCCCCCATCTCACCTCTGACCCAAAGAGCTGGCCTTGTCCCTGCCTGTTCCTTGCAGCAGCTACTCCTTGCCACCCTTCCAGAACCTCACCCAATTATCTAGAATTTCTCCAAGGATCAGGAAGACTTTTCAGGGAGATTTCCAAGCAAGATATGAAAGTGGGGGTGCATCTTAGAAGGGTACAGGTGAAAATTACTAAATGTAGAATATAAATGTTTTCATATAGTGATTAAAAGGCCATGATGGCTATGTTAAATAGTTCAATGAAAATATTTCAGAATGTATCTAAAGTCAGCACATTGTGCCCCATGATTGCACCAATGTACACAATTATAATTTAATAAAA
>CAUYON010034061.1:0-53788 GCA_963573935.1 Arctocebus calabarensis
GTATCCCTGGGATAAAACCTACTTGATCATGATGTATGACTTTTTTGATGATAAGCTGTAATCTATTGGCTAGCATTTTATTGAGAATTTTTGCATCTATCTTCATAAGAGAAATTGGTCTGAAGTTCTCCTTTTTAGTTGGGTCTTTTTCGGGTTTTGGTATCAGGGATGTTTGCTTCGTAGAATGTTGGGGGAAGATTCCTTCCTCCTCAATTTTTTTGGAATAATTTCTGCAGTGTGGTAAGTTCTTTTAAGGTATGATAGAATTCAGGTGTGAAGCTATCTGGACCAGGGCATTTTTTTGTTGGGAGATTTTTTCTTTTTTTTTTTTTTTTGAGACAGAACCTCAAGCTGTCACCCTGGATAGAGTGCTGTGGCATCACAGCTCACAGCAACCTTCAATTCCTGGGCTCAAGCAAGTCTCTTGCCTCTGCCTCCCAAGTAGCTGGGACTACAGGCCCCCGCCAAAATGCCCGGCCATTTTTTGTTTGCAGCCATCATTGTTGTTTGCGGGCCCCGGCTGGATTTGAACCTGCCAGCTCAAGTGTACATGGCTGGTGCTTTAGCCCGTTGAGCCACAGGTGCCGAGCCTGTTGCGAGATTTTTAATTGTTTCTTTGATCTCAGTGCTTGAAATTGGTCAGTTCAGTAGATCTATTTCTTCCTGGCTAAGTCTAGGGAGAGGGCGTGATTCCAAATATTGATCCATTTCCTTCACATTGTCAAATTTCTGGGCATAGAGTTTCTGGTAGCATTCAGAGATAATCTTTTATATCTTTGTGATATCAGTTGTAATTTCCCCTTTATCATTTCTGATTGAGGTTACTAAAGATTTTGCTTTTCTATTTCTAGTTAGTCTGGTCAAAAGTTTATCTATTTTATTTATTTTTTCTAAAAACCAACTCCTTATTTCATTAATTTTCTGAATGATTCTTTTGTTTTCGATTTCATTAATCTCTGATTTAATTTTGGATATTTCTATTCTTCTGCTGGGTTTAGTCTTAGATTGTTCTTTTTCTAATTCCATAAGATGGCTGGTGAGTTTGTTGATGTTCTCTCTTTCTTTTTTTCGGATGTAGGTGTCTAAAGCAATAAAATTTCCTCTCAAAACTGCTTTTGCAGTATCCCGTAGGTTTTGGTAGCTTGTGTCTTCATTGTTGTTATGCTCAAGGAAGTTAATGATTTCCTCTTTATTTCTTCCTGTACCCAACTGTTGTTCAGCATATGGTTGTTTAATTTCCATGCCTTTATGTGGGGTTGAACATTTTTGTTGGAGTTGAGTTACACTTTTAATGCCTTGTGGTCTGAGAAGATACAAGGTAAAATTTCAATTCTTTTGATTCTGTTGAGGTTTTGTGTCCTGGGATATGATCAATTTTGGAGAATATTCCATGGGACAATGAGGAGAATTGTAGAGGACACCAAGAGCCACACGAACTCTGAGCAAGATGATTTGCAGCTGGGGGGTGGGCCCTCAGCCAATTCTTCTGCAGGTGCTCCTTGTGGAGGAAGAACTGAGCCCATGGTGAGCCTTGGGCCACGTAGTCATTGTTTAATACTTCCCTCACCTGTCTTGTGCTGTCTCAATAAAAGGCTACTGTGGAGGTTGCTCAGGGCTACCCCGCAATCAAGGATAGCCTGCCTCCTACAAGCTTGTACTTTTAATCCACATCTCGCCTGGTTCCTTTCTGCAGTGATTGAGAGAAGGGCCATAGGGGCTCCAAAGAGAATGTATGTTCTTTAGCTTTGGGATGGAGTGTTTATATATATGTCTGTCAATCACAATTGTTATAGGGTCTCATTTAAGTCCCTTATATCTTTGTTTAATTTCTGTTTAGAGGATCTATCCAGCTCTGTAAGAGGAGTGCTAAAGTCCCCTGTTATTATGGTGGTTGTAAGATATCATATTGCTCAAACTAATTAAGGTCTGTTTCAATAATCTGGGAGCATTTAAGTTGGGTGCATAAATATTTATATTTGAAATGTCTTCTTGTATTTTTCCCTTGACCAAAAAGAAATGTCTATCTTTGTCTTTTTTGACTTTAGTTGCTTTAAATCCACTTGTATCTGAAAATAGGATTGCAACTTCTCTTTTTTTCTGAATTCCGTTTGCCTGAGTTCCAACCCTTAACTCTGAGTTTTAATTTGTCTTTTGAGGCTAGGTGTATTTCCTGTAGACAACAAATGGATGGCTTGTGTTTTGTAATCCAATCAGTCAGTTTATGCCTCTTCAATGGGGAATTCAAACCATTAACATTTATTGAGATAATTGATAAGTGTGATAACATTCTATTCATCTTATTTTGTGAAAGTCCATTGCTTAGTTTTATGTTTTACATCATTGTGGAAGCTAGGTTCTGTCTTTTATTTTCTGGGTGCTTACTTTGCTGGTGGTCTGTTGTGATGGTCAATGTGTAGAACAGGTTAAAGTATTACCTGTAGAGCTAGTCTTGTTGTGGCAAATTTCCTCAATGTTTGCATATCAGTAAAAGATTTGATTTCTCTGTCAATTTTAAACCTTAGCTTAGCAGGACATAGAATTCTGGGCTGGAAATTATTTTAAGTAGATTAAAGGTAGATGACCATTGTTTTCTAGCTTGAAAAGTTTCATTAGAGAAGTCTGCAGTATCCTGATGGATTTGCCCCTGTAAGTCAATCGGCGCTTACCCTGGCAGCTTGCAAAATCTTTTCTTTTGTCTTGACTTTGGACAGGTTCATCACAATGTGTGTTGGAGAAGCTTTATTTGAGTTGAGGTAACCTGGGGTCTGATATCCCTCTGAAAGGAGTGTATCAGAATCTTTGGTGATATTTGGGAAATTTTCATTTATAATATTCTCTAGTATGGCTTCCATTCCTCTGGGGCATTCTTCTTCCCCTTCTGGGATACCTATAGTTCATATGTTTGAACACTTCATAAAGTCCTATAATTCTGTTAGTGAACATTCTTCGCTCTCTTTTTTCTGCCTTTTAAACTATCTGAGTTATCTCAAGAGTTTTGTCCTTTACCTCTGAGATTCTTTCTTCTGCATGGTCTAATCTGTTGTTGATACTTTCTGTTGCATCTTTAAGTTCCCTAATTGACAGCTTCAATTCCTTCAGCTCTGCTATATTCTTTATATTGTTCATCTCTTATTTGATTCTGTTTTTGGATTTCCTTTTGGTTATTCTCCACTTTCTTAGAAATTTCCTTCATTGTTTTCATCATCTGTATTTTAAATTCCCCTTCTGTCATTTCTAACATTTCCTTATAGGTGGAATCCTCTGAAGTAGCTACCTCATGGTCCCTTGGAGGGGTTGCTCTGGACTGGTTTTACATGTTGCCAGGATTTTTCTGCTACTGCTTCTTCATGTTTTCTTTTATTTGTTTCCTTGCCAGGATTTTCCTTCTACTTCCTCTTGCTCTTTATGTTACCATGCCCCTGGCCTAAGGTTTCAGTGAGTCCTTTTGGTACAGGACTTCCAAGTGATGGCTTTCTTTCTTCTCCTGTTCCAAAGGGTATGGCTAAATATGCCCAAAGGCACATTCATGGATCATTCATGCTGCCTTCAACCTGAATGTAGTCCATGGCTCTTCTCTGTGGTGTAGTAGCCCAGGGGCCTTGGTGGTGGGCAGCTTGTTTGGTGATGAAGTTAGTGGTCACTATATTTAATTTTCACTACAATCATCTTACATACGTATTATAAGTTTTTCTATTTTATAGAGATACAAAAGTAATTTAAAGTTTAATTTATTTTTAAATGAGTGAAGCTACATGGTGCACTATTAAGAAACTGAAATAGGAGTCAGTAAACTTGAGTAGTATTTCCAGCATGGCTATCACGCACATGTTGTATGCCCTTAATTGTGGTGTTGATTTTAATTGTTGTTCCATTAACCACTGTCCATTTTAGCTGGAAAAAGTTTGGGGAATAACAACCAGTTCCTGACATATTATTTTCTCATATTTTTTGAGTTGTGCATCTCTTGTGTTTATCAGTTTGAAGCAACCCCATCCTGGAAGAGATGTTTGATACATACCTCAAAAGAACCAGTGAGAAAGCCAGAATAAGCCTTAGTGCAGCCCCCTCATCTTGCAGATGAAATGGTTACACATTTAATGAGCAGACAACCTAGAAATAAAACATCACTTTTGATTGTTCCAGCATTTTTTCTGCATGCAACATGTTGCCTAACTCACTAAAAATAAATCATTGGATTCAGAATAGTTTCATTTTCATTATTTTGAAAAGCACATTTTGCTGTCTCCCTTGATATATTTTGGCTTATGCATTCCAGGAAGATAATTGTAGTGAGTTAAAGAGCAGAGGTGGAGAGCCTAGAAATGCATGAGGACTTAAATACTCAAAATAATTGTTGGTGTTTTGTTTATGTGAAGTTTGGTCCCTGAATCTAGTGAAGATACTCCCACCTCTGCTTCTGACTCCAACCTAGTCCCCCACATATATGACCAAAGAAAATCTCCAATTACACATACTAGTGAACATACTGCCCCCCCCGCCCCAGGACATACTCCAGCTCCCCCAATTTGTACTTTTGCAAGTCCTTCATTTTTATCTAAGAAGAGGATGGGGAAGTAGAGTAGAGAAGGAGGGAGAAGAGGAGTGGGCATTTCAGAGCATGCTCTGTCTACCAGGCTATGAATCCTTGCCTTCAAACTATCCAAAAACTGCCTTTTACTGTATCACCCTCATGATGTCTGATTAGAGAACTAGAAAGGCTATAGAAAAATTCAAACTGATACCAAAACCAAAAACTTAAATCAATGTCTTGAAAGCAATTTCTTTCTATACAAGCTGATTTTGAGCCTGTAAAGAGGAAAGGTCTGAGTCAGCTCCTAGACATAGCTTCAGAGAGAGTAAGTCCATGGCATGTACTCAGCAAAGCAAAGCACTCACTTCTTGAAGGAAGTGGGCTTATTTCAGAATCAATGAGCTGGTTCGGTTGCTTACCAAAATTGAGAGTTCATGCAGACACCTATTCAGGTGCAGGTCCAGTGCAGTGAACAAATATCTTGGCTCATTCCCAGGATTGAGCTCAAGGAGATGGAGAACAAATCACCTATGGAGACCATTGTGGAAGAAGATGGAGAGAAGAGACAAAGGAAGTTCAAGTTAAAAGACAAGTCCAGCAAAGAAGAAGGCGTCAGAGGTAGGCCAGTGGATTCAGGATGTAATCTGTCACTCTTTACAGCTTATGAGCCTAACCATATTGCTTAGCAACTCACCAATAATCGTGAATCCTCTCTAACAAGTATCATCCATTCCGAGAATGCTGTATCCCACCTGAACTACTTTACCCTATGACTTTCAGGCTCTTAAATTATCATCTCTTTGCTGCTCCCCACTGCTTACAGGTGCCAAAACTCAGATGCCTTCAGGGCCCAGGCAGGTAACATAAATGCAGGAAGTGAGCTGGACATAAGATGATAGGGGAGACATATTAGTCTAAGTAACATTTTTTATGAAAAATAAAGAGGGGTAGTTTGACATCTTTCATGTCTGTGGAAGGTAGCTACAATTCTCACATCTGTCTGCAGTTGTGATAGGTTGTTTCAGCTGAAACATATGAAGAAAATCCTAGGACTTAGAAGACATTTTGAAAGGGTTCCAGGAATCCTAGGACTTGCCAGACCACAGTGTGTATGAGAATTGCTCTTCTAACAGATTATTGCTTAGTGGAAATGTAGCCCAAGTGGCATCAACTCTTGATTTTTCAAAAGAAGCAGAGTTCCTAATTTTATTTATTTTGAGACAGAGTCTCACTGTGTCACCCTTGGTAGTGCCATGGCATCATAGCTCATAGCAACCTCAAACTCTTGGGCTTAATTGATTCTCTTGCCTCAGCCTCTCGAGTAGCTAAGACTACAGGCACCCACCACAATGCCTGGCTATTTATTATTATTATTACTTTTAGAGACAGGGTCTTGCTCTTGCTCAGGCTGGTCTTGACCTCTTGGGCTTGGACAATCCACCTGCCTCAGCCGCCCAAGTCCTGGGATTACAGGTGTGAGCCACTGTGCACTGCTCAGAGTGCCTGACTTTAAATGTGAAATCTATTGATTGCTAAATGTTGACAACTTTTATTGATATTGTAATAAAGCAAAGTATATCAATGGATCACTGATGGCCTAGAGGAGTGCATATAAACTTTCAGCTTAAGAGTCTGGTGTTTTCATTTCTTTAGCTTTGTTTTCCACTGTGCCTCAAACAGACCCCTTCTTTGGGAACGATCGTTTATCCACGTTCTTCTGATGTGCCTGCCCTTCTCCAGCTTTGTCCCTTTATTCACCCTTCTCCTTCAGTCCAACATGTCCTTCCTTTTCATTCAGTGTATCTCAGTCCTATTCAGTTTTAGTGTCCTTTTTACATCTCACTTCCTCCATGAAAGCTTCTCTTATTGCAGAATTCTGAAGTGACTTCCCTCTTTGCTGAACATATCAGACCCTTAAAGACTGTATCATATATTCGGGATTTAGACATGTTGCATCATTGTCCTAAGCTGCTATCTACACTGAAGCACTTAGCCCTGTTGGCAGATGAGAAGACCTCCACAAGTGGGAATTCTCATATTCTTGTTTATATCTTATTTTTCTCTTCAACTATTGTGTACCTATTGAAAGATCTTTACCTCTTTATATTCTCTAAATGATTAGCACAGCACTTTCTTTGCATATATACAGCAAAAACACTTTTTATGATATAATAGGATAAGGGACAATCATTTAAAGGTAAGAAAGTGTATCTCATATGAAAATTCCCTTTGGTAAAGACAGTCAAAATTTGTCTATGTTAAGTACAAACTATCCAGTTAGTGGTTTGAAAGCTGAAACTTATTTCCATTTGTTCTTTATTCTCTAGAGATTTTATCACCAAAGAGACCTCAAGATAGACTAAGTAACTCTCCGGCCAAAGTGACAGGTGTTGGCAAGTTAGAGCGAAGTGGGAGTGGTGGGAAGATTCTGACCCCTGCACGGTAATGCTCTGACATTTTTCTCTGTTATACTTGATGTATTTTTGAGTCATTTCTGGGTGCAGGGAATTTCAGTAATTGTTCATTCATTCATTTATTCAGTGTTCTTGAGGACGTTTAATGTACTAGGTGATGGGAATAAAAGAAAAGACCAAGGTTCATGGTCTAGTGGGAAAGCCAGACATATATCCCACCAAATTCCTAGTGGGATATATGTTATGACAGAGGCAGAAACAAAATAGCACAGAGGTGGGAACACCCAACTTTCCCTGCAGATTTGAGATAATCTACACAACTCTCCTTGTTTTCTGAGTGCTTGAATATTATGATGTGACAGTTTCATATTAACGTGAAATTGGAAAGTAGTTTTGCCAGACATGGCTGCCACTCCTAAATTAGTTCTCAATAAACATTCTTTGAATGAATGAATGTAGTATAATTTATCAGGCCAAGTCTTCTGTGAGGTTAAATCAAAAGATTTCTGTTTTTTGTTTTTTTTTTTAAGTTAGGGTCTCACTCTGTCACACAGCCGAGAGTGCATCATCATCATGGATTACTTCCACCTCTAACTCCTGGGTTCAAGCAATATTCCTGCTACAGCCTCCCAAGAAGCTGGGACTAAAGTCATGTGCCGCTGTGCCCAGCTAAAAAAGATTTATATTTTATCTTTTTCTCTTTGAGTAGGAGACATTTTAAGACCTCAAATCAGTCAAACCTACTCATGTGTTTATTGAACATCCAACTCTGTACCTTGCCTTGTGCTGTGAGCTTTCAATTTATTTATTTATTTATAATTTTATTGAATCATAATTCTGTACATTGGTGCAATCATAGGGCACGATTCATATACATTCAGAAATGTTTTGATTGTACTGTTACAGATAGCCTTCATGGCAATTTCTTTATCACTATATAAAGACATTGATACTCTACATTTAATAAGTTTCCCCAGTACCCTGCTAAGATGCACCGTAGGTGTGATCCCACCAATTGCCTTCCCTCCACCTATATCGTAATTTTTGATGAAACATTACAACATGGTGTCTACCAAGTTAATGTGGAAATGTCATACCGTATTTAAAAATTACTGCATAGCTGGGGAAATGAGGAGGTAATTTGGTATCAAGAGAAGACTGAAGGCTTCAGAGTCAGACCCATCTTCAGATGTTTGTAGTCACTTAACAGCTGATGTGATTTACTTGCTCTCTGTGCCTCAGTTTCCTCATTTCTAAAGAGAAGTAATATCATCTGCCTTTTATGGATGTTTTGAGAATTAAATTAACTTGGCCCTGTATACCCAGTTGCTATTTTTATTATGACTAAAGACTGGATGTGTCATCCGGAGCTGTTCTCCAGTTCTTGGGCACACTATACCTCTTCCCTTTACAGTTTCTGTTTAGCAGTTTTCATGTTTTTCCAAGAAGCATTGCTTTAGGTTTAAAGAGCAGACAGAATTCTGTTTGGGGCCTTGGTCACTGCATCTCTAGGTAAATTGTGCTGCCACTAAACAGGCTGTGATAAGGGCAAAAGTCCAAGCTCTTGGGGCTCAAGGACCATGAGGTCTCCTAAAATGTCCCAGGAGAGTGTGATGTTGAAACCAGTATGTCTGGAGTCCAAAATCTGTGAGTGGAGCGCAAAAGATACCAATTCAGTTTGCCTAAAATCAGTCCAACAGAGAATCCTTGGAGACCACGGGTCGGACTTTGCTCTATGTAGGGAAACAGACTAGATCCCTGCTCGTGAGCTGGAGGAAGGAGGTAAACGGTAAACACATTTCGCACAAAGGCAGCGTTCAGTAAGTGATGAGAGGTGCAAAGAAGTTGGGGTGGTTACCGGGGCCTGTCTAAGGACACCACGGAGCAGAGACTAAAGGAGATGAGACCCCTTAGGCCTGTAAAGTGACACCCCCCTGCCACTTGCTCAAGATTGAGGGATTTCCTGGCAACACGGGGCTTTCAAGGCCCAAACCAGGATATTTCAGGCAGACTGGGATGACTAGTCAGAGTGTTCCAGGTGGAGGAAACAGGAAGAGAAAAGAGCAGGTGAGAGAGAAAGAATGTGGTGTCCTCGAGGATGTCCAGGAGCGTTAGGGAGAGAAGGGGGGGGCGGAGGGATGAGTGCGCTCCTGCTCCCACAGACTCTGGGGGGTGCAGGGAGTGATGAGACGCTCCTGCCTCAGGTTGTTGATGCGGGGCCGATGGGCCACTGTTCGTAGACAGCCCCCGAAGCCTGGCTGTGTTAAGTCTCCTCCTTACTCACCTCCATGACTGGGAGAAGGCGGTTAGCGGATCACTGTTCTCAGAAGCAACACATCAATTTTTCCGGAGCTCCAGAGGCCTGAGCATTTAATCAGGGTGCTGTTGGCAGGCACCCCCAGTGAAGCGGCTTCTCCAAGGGCCACTCTCGCCCTGGCCTGGCCCCAGACTCACGGCCAACTCAGACTCCTCCTTTTCTAGATGAACCGAGGGAGGAGGAGGTGACAAGGTGACTTGGTGCAGGGAAACTCAGGGAGTCAAAGGCAGAGCTGGGAGGGCAACGGGCTGGGAGACTGGGCTGGAAGTGGAGCCCGGGTGGCCGCACCTGACAGTCTGGCTGGGCAGGTGCTGCTCTTGCCCTCACCGGCAGCTTCACCTGGGCTATAGGAAGAGAAATGTGTCCTGGGGACAAGGGGAGTGGTGGTGTGATTCTGTTTCTTCAAATCAAAACCATACCAGGAGCCCTGGGGGAGATTCTGGGGACCACGGAATTAAGGAGTGCACATGAAAATGGGTGGTGAGAGGAGAATTGCAGGTGTGCCATCTGGACGGTGACAGGAGAAACGGACAGAGTCAAGGTCAGAATGGAGCTGAGGCCCGTGGTGCAGAACGTGAAGACAGAGACCAAACATTTGAAGGGTTTTGTGCATAATGGACTCTGCATGATTTTCATTATTTTCTCCATAATTCAATTTGTCATACTTTTGCCATAGTGCTACTTCTCATGTTTTATTCCAGAATACCGAAACTCCTTCATACGGAATCAACTGCATGTTTATGAGGCTGGGACCGGAATCACTGAATCACTCTTGATTGAACCAGTCCCAACCCTAGCTGCATGCTTTAGGGGGCTTTGTCAGTGCTCACACCCCACCCCAGAAATGTTCATTTAATCGGTCTGGTAGTTTGGACTATTATGCAGAGTATTGCTCCCCATCCTGTTGATACTGGTCTGAGCCATGTGACTTGTGTTTGAGGGTAGGTAAGTCTTGAATGTGCTCAATGTGTGCATCAGTTCAGTGATTCACCAGAAGTACATACCCTTGGCAGCTACTGGTCCAAAGAGCACAAGACGTACACGAAACTGACTTGACTCCCACTATAGTCTGGAGCAAGAGTCGTCAGTAGAGTCAGCTTAGAACAGCTAAGCTTCAGCCACTCATAGACCTGTGAATGAGAAACACACGCTCACTAAGTTGCTCAGGCTGGTCTCCAACACCTGAGCTCAAAGGATCCACCACCTCAGCCTCCCAGAGTTCTAGGATTATGGGTGTGAGCCACCGTGCCCAGTCAGAAATAAATTTCTGTTGTTTGTCGGCCAAAAAATCTGTGGTACTTTCTTTTTTTTTTTTTGAGACAGAGTCTCAAGCTGTGGTCCTGGGTAGAGTGCTTTGATGTCATAGCTCACAGCAACTTCCAACTCTTGGGCTTAAACGATTCTCTTGTCTTAGCCTCCCAAGTAGCTGGGATTACAGGTGCCCACCACAACGCCTGGCTATTTTTTGGTTGTAGTTGTCATTGTTGTTTGGTGAACCCAGGCAGGATTCAAACCCGCCAGCTCTGGTGTATGTGGCTGGCGCCCCAGCCGCTTAAACTACAGGTGCCAAGCCCTATGGTACTTTCTTCAGGCAGCCTGAATGGACTAAAATACCCAGGCATTAGTATTTCCTTAAAATATTGGCAAGATGATTGTAAAGGGTTGACAACTGCCCATTTGAAATAATGCTTTTCTGTCCAAAAGTCAAGTCAGGTTTATATATATATATATATATATATTTTTTTTTTTTTAATTAAATCATAGTTGTGTACATTAGTGTAATCAAGGGGTACAATGTGCTAGTTTCATATACAATCTGAAACATTTGTATCAAACTGTTTAACATAGCCTTCATGGCATTTTCTTACTTATTGTCTGAAGACGTTTGTATTCTCAAGGCAGGTTTATAAACAGGCAATGGTGACACCACTGCTTGAACCAGGACTTTCTAAAACCTGGCCCTGGAAACACCTACACCAGAATGCCTGGGGTGAAAGGCCTCGAATTTGTTAAATATACAGATTCCTAGGCCACAGCCCAGATCTGCTGAATCAGACTGTCTGGAACGGGCCAAGCAATTTGTATGTTAAGGTGCCTCCCCTTGGGCGCTTCCCAAGTGTACTGAAGTCTGGGAAAGGATGATTTAGAAATTATCGCGTTTCCCACCGTCCTGCTAGGGAAGAGTTGATGACTGAAACTTTCAGATTAAAATTTCAAGCTACTTCTGCTTGCCTTTATGAGCATCTGACTTGAGTCTAAAAAGTGAAGATCCAGGGGAGGAGAAACACATCCTGATCTGATTCTGATGTAATGAAGGAGGTTGGACTAAATTATTTCTCCCAGCTCTTACGCTGTGCGATTTTACATCATGGCAGTTGTCATTATGATCTTGGTAGCACTCGTGTAAAGTAAGTCAACTCTTAACTACGGCAGGAAGAAGGGCGTGCAGTAGCCTCGAGCAGGAAGCCACAAACCCCCGTGGATCCTGCCTTGTGCATTGAGCCATTCTGACCAGCAGGCTCCAGACACTCCTGGCCTGTAAGACTGAGCCATGGGCCCACCAGGCCACAGCTCTTACCCTGGCCACTCTGGATTTTTGTGGCTCTTGTCTAATTTGCTTTCATCTTACTCTGTATTCCATTTTGGCCCCACACTGGACTTTTGGCTTTGAGTCTGGACTTGAATCCCATTGCTAATCCTTTGGATCTGAGGTTGATGCTTGCTCTCCCCTGAATGTGAATCTCAGCCACTGCTGCTCTTTTTAATTTCAGATTAATATGAGGGTACATACAATTAGGGTACATCGTGTGCATTTGTAAGGTCAGCTTCTTCTTATGGACTCTGCTCTGGGTGTGACACCTCTAGTCTCAGTCCCACCTGTGGATCTTGAAACAACCCAGACTCGGGCTGTCTCTTGGACAACTCAATCAGAATCTCTGGGGTAGGACAGAGGCATCAGAGTTTTCAAATGCTCCCCCCTGAGGATTCCAGTGGACTTCCCTGCAGCCTGGGTCCCCCTCACAGCCATAGCCTTGATTAGACCTCTGTCCCCAAGGTGCTACTTGCACCAAGAAGATTACAACACAGTAACCACATTTCCATGCCCTAGAAGAACTCTTTGAATGTCAATCCCAAACTGCTAGTTACTTCCCCACCCTCAAGGACTAGCATTTGAAATACGCCACTGATTACCAGGATGCAGGCTGAGAACAGAGGCAGCTGGCCCAAGGAAACAGAGCTGGTGCGAGAGAGGCACAGGCAGAAAGCTTCGGGGCCGTGCAGAACAGGTTGGGAAGCCATTCCCATAATGGGTAACTGGTGGCAGGAGCTTCGCAGAGCAATACAGTTGATAAATACGCTGTACTTAAAGTGAACTTTGAACACATGCATAAGCAGAGATTGAATTGAGCGTTTTCTGCAAAGAAAAGCAAGCGAAGGCTTGACACAAAGAAGCCGTGGCTCGGCACGTAGAAGGAAGAGAAACAAGAACGGCACTGGAGACTCTATAGACGTGAGCTGGCAGAAGCCAGGCAGGAAAATGAAAAGCTAGGCAGGAAAACTAAATCCAGATGAATCAGATGGCAGGCAAGCGTCTCATGCTGCTAACTAAGGAAGGGTCACACTCGCTTTGCAGTGACAAAACATTGGAAATTCATATCAGCATCTCCCTGTGTGTTATTTATAGTTTGCTGGATGCACCATAGCGGAAAGTGACTGTATAATAAGTAGTTTAACGTTTTCATTACAGGGGGTGGGCTCATCATTTTCAGTTAATCCTTTTGTTGTCTTCACAGTGGCCAGAATGAAGGAATCCCTGTCGGGGTCCCCACCCACTGGAGGGGGTGTTCGTTTTGGGGCTGGAGCAGTCAAGCAGCTCCCTTGGAGGGACGGGGCTTTCCCATTGCACTTTCCCTCTGGGAATGCTGCAGACTGTGTCAGCACCACCAGACCCTGAGCAGAGATCGTGATCACTGCCTGTGACCAAGGCAGAATGGAAAAGCCCTCGGAACCATGAGGTTGGGACGTTCTTCAAAGAGACAGGCAGCCAGAAAGATGTGGAAATAGCACTACTTGTCAAAGGGGAGTCAAGTGGAGCATTTCAAAGCAACCATGCCTGCTTGGCATTAAGATGAGAGACCAGATTTGTCCTTTCCTCTGGCAACACCAGCTGGTCACCATGAGGCAGCCCTTATTCACTGACCATCAGTTCCAGTGGGTGAGGATGGGATCTGATCCACTTCACCTCCCAGGACCAGATATTGATTTGAGTTTCTGATGGGAATAAACAGAATTTGCTTTTCTCAGTGATTTAAACAGACATACCTTAGAAAGAAACATCAGGGCTAAAAGTAAAGCATTTTTCTTTCCTGATGCGTTAGGGAAGCACCTCTCAGCTCTTGCACCCTTGTGATTCTCTTTGGAAGAGCTTGTGGAGACTCAGTAGAGGGGGGGAGGTTAAACTCTAACACCAGTGAAAACAGATTAAAAGCAAGTGATTACTTGGGAGCTGAGCTGAAACTGAGCCCTGCCCTGGCAACACGCTCCTGTACAGTAACAAGGAATGTCTCCTTGGAGTTTCACAGAAAAGGGCAGATTAAAAGCAAACAAAAGGATAAAACATCCAAAGAACAAAAACAAAAAAACCTAACAAAAAACATAAATAGCTAGAGAGAAGCCAGGTGGTTAAGAACAGCCTTTCTCTTGGGGTCTTTGGGCCAAATCCCATTTCACACCAGATTTAATGGAGAATTCTTCTGAAAGTCAAAATCTCCCACTGCCTTTGAGCATCTTTCTTTAAAACAGTGTTAACAATCTTGAATTTCTCTTTAGGACCATGAGGCCCCATTGATGATGCCCCTGCAGAGCTGGTATCTCCCCAGGGCCTGCCCCTGGAATTCTCTCATTTGGAGAGCCAGTTTTCATTACTGATTTTTAAAATTCGTTTATCTGAGAAGAAAGGAATATTTAGGCATTTAATTGGCATGTAACGAGATAACTATAACAAGTTAATTCATTCTCAATTAAGTTGCATTTACCACACTTCCCGAATGTGTTCTCAGCAATTAGGGGCATCTAATGAACTTGCAATAGCAGCTTGGCTTCCCAAGGTAAACGAGAAGATGAGACCGTCTCTCCTTGAGTCTGAAAACACGGCATTGTTTTCTGGAAACACAGCAGGAAGGTACACATCTGACCTGCCTGAGAAGCAATCGGATGGAACAGCTGGTCCATTCAGTGACACAATAAACAGAGCCAGGTCTGTGAAATGGACACAAAAAGTCACAGGGTAAGTGTCATGGGAAGAGAGCCGGCTTTGAAATCTGATGGTTCTGGGTTCAAGTCATACCGCTGCTTTCTATAATGAGACTTTGGGCAGGTATCCCAGAGTCCCCAAGCTTCTGTTTCCCCATGTTTATGCTAAACATAACGATACAGACCTCACGAGGGTTGCTGCATAGGCTGATGAGAGAGTGGGAGGGAAAAGTTCTACAGTTTCTGTACTCAGCAGGCATGGTTATCAGCGTGTAGATGTTTTTCTGTGGCCTCGGTCATTCTGAAGGACTTGGCAAAGAGGTTACTTGAATGATCCCTTGTGGGGTTAACTGTCATTTAATGTCATTGCAGGAGCTCCCTAGTCAAATTTCACTGCCCTGTGAGTGGAGAAATTTTCATGACAGCAGTATCAGAATATTACAGGATGGCAGGGGAATGTAGGTAGATAAGGTTAATTATTTATTTCATCCTGGTGTTTCTCTTAAGATCACATTGTTCCATGAGATTGAAATCCGAAAAATGATTGAGTGTATCAGTCAAGCACCAAGGAAGAATGAGATTGCAAGTGGGTCCCCCTGGGGAGAAAATGGAGATCGGGAAGGGTGAGGAAGGGTGAGGCTCTCAGAGAGCTCACGCCCGGCAGTGGCTCTGGCTCTCCCTCTCTGTTCCTTTCTATCCACAGGTTCACTCTCCTCCAGCCCCAGCTATGATTAAAAAGCCACGTTGAGGAATCATCAGAAGGAGGGGAAAAAATTGACAAACTAATTTGCATTTTAATGAATTTTTAATTGAACCAAAATCTGTTGTTTCTGTTTAAAGATGCAGTGCTGACTTTGTGGTCTCTGCTGCTGAGGGCCAAGTGGGAACTTAATGTGATAAAAACAATGATAATGCTAAGCTTAATTAGGTTTGAAAACTTGTCTGGAAAGGCTGCGAGGAGTCTGGGAGTGGCGAGCATTCGCTGGCAGCAGGGCGGGAAGCTGGATTGATTGGTAGAGGCTTTCTCTCCAAAACCAAGAGCTCAGCCCCAGTCAGCGAGGTACTCACGATGGGCCAGGTTACTGGCACCCTGGCTATGGAGCTGCTGGGTTTCCAGGCACAGGTGCCAGACAAGCCCAGCCAGCAGCAAGAGGACAATGGATTTCTATACTGGCTTTGCTGTTGTGTTATCACCAATAGCATCTTTTCTTTATGTCACTTAGCAGAGGCTTAGTGGAGGTCACACAGGGCTAAGACACACATATGGCGGTGAAGGTGACTGACGTGCCCTTTTGGAGAAGGCACACCACTGAAAAGAACTGTTAGTGGTCTGAATGTTTACCCTGCTGCCCTACCTAGGTCAGGGACAATGGACTGTATCGCACACAGCAAAATCTATAGTGCGAGCTTCATGTTCGTGCTGGTGCCCATGACCAGTCCCATGCAGGGAGGAGGAGGAGGTGGCGTACCTATGCCATCCTGGGTGCCTGCACAGGCAGAGGGCTGAGTAACGCAGGCAAGCAAAGAGCTTGGAGCATTTCTGGCTTTTATAGGGAGGAGAAGAAAGCCCACTCTTTGGAGACAACTGAGAAGTTGCCTGCATAGAGATTACTCAGGGCCTCCCATCCTGGCGTGGCCAGCAAGAATGGGAAGGGATGCTCTGGGACCATGGCAGGTTCCTCTCCCAACAGCCATGGCTACATGCCACTAAAGACTGTGTCCCAGCTGATTCGAATGCAGTGTTTCCAGTGGCCATGTTGGGAAGAGGCATATTTCTTTACTAGAAAGGAGGAATCTGTTGAAATTATTGCCCTATTCATTCCTATTCTGGAATATTTGAGCGGTGGAGGAAAATTCTGACGGTAACTGATAAGCACCCTCGTGCCCCCCAGGTTTCTCCATTTGCTCCCCAAGGCCTGTGTTTGCCATCCCTCCAGCCTCCCACACCTCCTATGCAGCCCTCACTTGGGCAGCTGCTGAGAACCTACTTCCTCCTAAGGCAGGAGGGGGCAGGGCCAGAGGCAAAGAGACATCACACACGTGCTTTTAAAGACTAAAAAGCCGCTGCCTGGGAGTGGTTGAATAAATTTGGAAGATTATTTGCCAAATAGATGATTTCCTTCTGCAAACATAGACTAGATAAAAGTCCAACAGGCTATGGGAGAGAGAAAAGTTGGGAATTAAGAAATTTAGGCTCCTGTGCCCCTCAGGCTGAGTTGGGGGATGCCTACTTGACAGAACCCCACATAAATTCAGGGGTACGCTACAATGAGATAAAAATGGAGGCCTGGAACCCAACAAACCTGCAAAATGTCTAACAATGTGCAAGAAGGGCTGGAACTTTCCCCAGGATCCAAGGGCAGCTGCTGCAGGACATCGGGGCTGACACAGGTTCCAGCCCATCCGTGGGGTTCAGCTTGTCCTTGCCCTCTCTGATTACAGCCATCTTCCCTTCCTGCCTGCCCTGGAGACTCCACGTCCAATGACAGACTGCTACAGTTGTGTGAGGTCAAACCCTACACAACCCGGCTGTCTGCCCACCTGCCCACCTGTTTCTGGAATCTGTCTACCTAGCCTTTCGTCCGTATAGCCATCCTAGTGGTCTGCTTCTCTGCGGCTTAGAGAAGAAGGAAACACTTAGAAGCTGAAGGGCCTGTGAGCGTGGCAAGAAGAAGCAGCTTTCAAGAGCAGTTTCTTCTCCGTGCTTCCTTCAGTCACTGTGCTCTTCTCGCCTCCAAATCCTTTGGACTCCCACATCCTCTCACCCCAGGGACGCTCTAAGAGAGAAGAAGGAAACAATGCCCTATTTGTGGCTGCCCAGTCTGGAGGTCAGGGCTGTGTCGGGGCTGGGCTTCCTGTCTGTCTCTGCCAGGCAGCCCTTGTGATCTGATAACTCCTTAATGCATCTCTTACAGTAGTGAACCCAAGTAAAGAGCATGAATCATACTAAACAAATCTAATTATTTTTAGCATTTCTCTTTTTATAAGATAAAAGAGCAAATTTTGGCAATGGCCTTTTCTAGCGGTCTATTGAAAATTTTTAAATACTGGTATAGAAAATACCCTGAACATTGCATTATTTTATTTATTTATTTATTTATAATTAGGATCCAATCTAGGGAAGGCAAAATCTAAAGATCCGTTAGAGATGATTTGGACTCAGGATCAAGACAAGTTCATTGGTGTCTGAAAAATAATGGATATTTATCAAAGTGGGCATAAACCATTTTTAAGACAACATAGACTTATCACGAAGCTCAGCTTTTTCGCAAGGGATGAAACTGTGTTCCTTTCTTGGTTTAGTTTTGTTTTTTAATAATCCAGAACAGTGTTTTTAAACCTTTTTTTTATCTCATGGCACATTTGAACCTATAATTAAACTTCTATGGCACACTTAAATTATGTTGACCCAAAACAAAAAGTAAAAAAAAAGAATATACTTACTGCGCTTTGAACTTCTTTCAAAAATAATTTAATTAATTATCTTTTTTGTAATATAATTTTATTGAATCATAATTCTGTACATTGGTGCAATCATAGGGCATGATTCATATACATTCAGAAATGTTTTCATCGTACTGTTACAGATAGCCTTCATGGCATTTTCTTGATCACTATATAAAGACATTAATACTCTACATTTAATAAGTTTCCCCAGTACCCTGCTAAGATGCACCGTAGGTGTGATCCCACCAATTGCCCTCCCTCCACCCATCCTCCCCCCACCCCTCCCCTCCCTTTCCCCTATCCCTGTATTTATGAGAGATTAAACCGTTACTTTGTTCAAGACAAAAAAAAAAAAAATTTATTTAGAAAGAGACTGCCTAAATGTTTGTCTTAAAGATAAAATTATAGGTCAATAAATGTTAAGTACCTGTATTGTGTAGATATTTATAAACCTATTATTCACTGTACTAATAATGGTTGTGCTTTATTGACTATTTTTTTCTTTTAGAAATTTAAGAAACGGTTTAAGTTATAAGTCATTTAGAAACGATTTGAAATACTCTTAGTGATTGGCAGGAATTTGTAGGTGACTCCTAGGAAATAATGTGCATTAGAACTGGATATCCAGTTCCATAAATACTTGTGGGTATTTCCTTGAATTAAATACTGGCACATTATTACATACCTGAAAAAATCATATTATGTAGCCAGCATGTGAGTTAATCATTAATCTTGGATCAGAAATTAAATGTATTTGTCAATGAAATGGAGATAACAATAATTGTCATAAATGGTCGGTCACACATGGACAAAATGAAATCACAACTTAATGAACTTACTGTCCATTATAAAGCACCAGACAACATAAGGAAGTATTACATTCCTTATAAACCAATCTAACGAATGAAAGGGCCATGTTGAAGCTTCCTTGTTTTGTCTCGATGGGCAAATAATTAGCAGGAATATAATATGGGAAAGATACTCTAACAAGGACCACTTACACTAATACTTCTACCCTCATGACTACCTGGGTGTTTGAAATTGTAGGAAAAAAATATGTTTGGCCCATGATTTCTTCCTCTTATATAGCCATATATTTGTTGTAATCTTAAAAATAATAAGATTTATAGTAGAATATACATTCTGAATAGACAGGTCTTTCACTACAAATTATGTTACAATAGAAACAATAATTAATTTTGTCACGGAAATTCATATCAAGTTATAATAATCTCCAGCCTATCTTTTGTAGCTGTATGTTTCTCCTATTGCTTTAAAACTAATTTAGGCCACATTATATACAAAATTAAATCTTACTTTTATAGCTACACCCTTGGGGTTCAATGAAAAGGCTTTATGAGCTAGAAATTAAAAGTACTGGTTGAAAATACTATTACATTATACCAGCTATTATTAAGGCAATTTACAAAGTTGGTGCTAAAACTATGCACATTTTTCATTGTTAGACCTCGTATATTCAGTAAGCCCATGGGACTGTTTGGTATGTAATTTGGCAAATAAAATCAATTGAAAAGTAAACAGCAAGTCAATGGCATTTATCACAAAAGAAAATTACACTATACTAACAGCAACATTTATTTAACCCAATATTGTTATGAATTAACACATTTATATTACATTTATGCTAAATGATTCCTGGAAGACATTTGGGGGCTGTATGCCCTAGCTATGAATGAATATGTTTTCATCTTACCAATTTCCTCTTTTTGAAAGTGTAAAAAGAGATGAATTTATGAAAGTGGACCTCTATTAAAATATATTTCTGATTTTTTATTACATTCAGACAGTTTCTGTATGAATGTCTGTTGTTATGTTCACCCATATTTTTGTAGTATGAAAATCTGATGGACCCTAGACAAATTGAAATTTGTTTCATAATTTTGAAAGAATTATTAAATAGATAATTATTTTTAAGCTACGTAGTGCACATATATAAAATATTCCTTCCAAATATTTGAAAAGATTAATATTTAAATCACTAAAATGTAAGCATGCATATAAAGATGCTATTTCATCATATTTAATGTTTTATGTTAAAGTGATTTATAGTTATTTCATATGACTTTGATTTATTTGACTTTCATATGATTTTCATATGTCTTTGTGGGATAATATAGAAAAACACAAGAAAGATAGCTTTCCTGCATTCCTAAATTTATTTTATTAAGCACATCATGAAAATTTGGTGACATACAACATTATTGTATTTCATATTATAAAGTCTCTCTTTTAAGAGAATAATTGTTTCTGTCACAAAAACAAAATGGACGCTTATGTTTTCATTTGAAAGGAAAACAAGTTTATGTTCTGCTTGATAAATAATTGGTATATAACACTTCTTCTCAAGTTTAATTTTCGTGTTTTTATTCAGTAGTAAGTGACATTTCCACTGTCAGTATCTTTTTTGGTTTCTATTCACTATGGTTCATGTTTTTGAACAGCTTGTGGTAACTGTACTGTAGGTTAACAGAAATAAAGCTGTCTCTACTCCATGTCGACCATCGGAGTTAGGAACAAGCAGGGAATTGCTTTAAGATATGAAATAAGTGTCTAGAAACAAGGAAGTGAAACCAAGGGGGTAATTTCTAAGTTGCGAGAATCCCGTCTTTTTGAGAGAACATGGTACTTGTCAGCCCAAAGCAGGAGTAGCAAATCCAAACTGCTACTTGCACCTGGCTCTGTGTGAATTTGGCCAAATATAAGACCCCGGGAGATGGTGGGCTTGTAATGAACTCACTGGAGAGGGCATGCCTACTTAGTGGCAAGCAAATTGAGAAATTTAAAAACCGCCGTGAGGCCAAAGCAAATCCCTTTTGAAGGCTAAATTCACTAGATTGGGCTGCCCCTTGTAATGCCTAAAACATTAGGATTATATACTGAGTGTGTGTGTGTGTAAGTTTCAGGCCATGAGGTCCCTGAATGGATGGAGAATGAAAAGTGGCACTGTAACTTGTTGAAACCTTTCACATTGGCAATTCTGCTATGTTTCAAAGAGACTGATGTCTAACAAAACAGTGCAAAAATTTGCCACATACACCTTGTGGATACTTTAGTGGATTTGGCTGACGTATAGCTAACTCTTGGTGAGGGAAAAATAAAGCATATGTGTGAAATTAATGAATTATTTCAAATTCCCCCCATTTATTAAAATAATTTCCATTTCATTAGAAACATAAGAAAAAATAGATTTGTAATTGTTTACTTGGAAAACCTGAAATAGTTTTCTTTGCTGGATTTCAATATTTATAACGGTAGCACATAATTAATGTCACTAATTTGATTGCATGAAAAATAATTTAATTTTCTTACGTCTCCCACAATTAAACTTATTGAAGCCCATATATTATGAGAATAAAATAAAGCATACTAATGTGTGAAATTTTAACTAAAATATTTCTGTTAAAGAGAGTTTGTTTTTATATGGTAATGCTTAGAAACATTATTTTGTAATACACATCATATTGTTTTCAGTTTAAGAACATTCTTCATTCTGTTTGTAATATATATTATTTATTTAAAATATTCTGGCTGTTCTTCGTGGAACCATTCATGTGAAGCCATTGATCCATGAATTTATTTGTTCTCAAGAAGTAAGACGGAAGATAAAACCTCTTCACTTACAATGAGAAAAAAGGTAGCCACAGAGTTAACATTTAATTCCCTAAACAATTATTGTATCACTTAACAATTAGTTCAAATGCTTTTCTGATGTCTCTAAATGAATGATTTTAAAATATGACTAATAAGTAAATGGGAAGGAAGACTACATTACTTAGGAATTTTATTAGGCTGTCAATTTAAATACTCATTCCTCAGGCAACGTGCAACTTCACATTTAAATAAATGTATATTAAACACTTTAAATTGATAGCATCAACTCTTCCCTAGGGTATGAATCATTCAGACTTTTTTAGTACACTTCTATAAAGTATGATGTTACATTATATTAATCTAGTGTATGAGTATCTTTGATTGTAAATTCTTCATTGAGAGGTAAAAGTGTATCTGTTGTGTTGAAGAAAGGTTGGAAACACCACAAAAAATAGCAAAATTATTACTTTTTCTGTTATATACAGAGTAATGTAATTATGTTTCAATAACAACTGTATCAATTATTTTTAAGCTAATTATTGAAACATCAAACCCCTCATGTTTACTCCATTAAGTTGTCTTTAAAAGATAGGCCATTGGTTAAATTTAATCATTTATTCACATAAGAATTCACAATCAAATGGCATTCATGGCTTTGTTCTGTACCTTTAGTGTTAGGCTATCAACTAGTTTACATTATTATTACAACAGATCATTTCTGGACACATTAGAAAATCAAATTAGAGAAGGTTGACGTAAGATACTCAATTTGCTACACCTTCTTTTCAAGAGCCTATATTTTAAAATTTCAAGTTTTACTGAAGTCAATTGTTATTGTCAAGGCTTGTCTAACCTTATTTTAAATTGATAGGAATAGTGCAGTACCAAGTCACTCCTGGGGTTCAGGAATACATTTAAAAACTTTAATAACAGTTATCTTTGTACCATAAGAGAGATAGCACTTATGTATTGCTAACTGATTAAGAACACATGTGGGTATGGCATTTAAAGATGAACTAATTCTACAACTAAATGCAAGTAAGTTGTAGTTATATTGCTGTATTTGAAGATTGTGGAAAGGGCATTGTTTGTTTAAAATCTTAGTGTATCATTTTCTGTGTGTCCTTTTAAAACTCTGCCTAGAATGAATACCTAAAATGGATTTGAAGATTCTGTATCTACTAACTTACTGGGTTATTTGTAATCAATAGCATTCTAATATTATGTTCAATAAAAAGATCAATAAGAAAGCATAGCCCTTAAAACATCATTATATATAAAATTATATGTACATATTAAAAAATATTTTTCCACCAACTTTATTTTTATAAATACTTTCGTATTCATACATGTGTAATGACTTACCACATCGTCTAAATATTTGAGTCTGACACGTAGCCAATTCTTCATTTATTAAACAAATGTACCCTAGTTGATTTTTTAAAATCATAGTAGTGAATTCAAATTAGTTTGTAAAATGTTAGGCAAATCAAATTTGGATTCCCCCTACTTTGAATATCTCCTTCTCTGAATTCTTCCCACCTGCTGTCATGTGTTAATTTTTTTTTAAAGCTTCATCTATTTGCAAAAAAAGAAAGAAATTGGTATTGTCTTGTGTTGTTTCATCCTTAAAGCGAAACCATTTGCAAGAAAATTATAGGTCCCCAGTGTTGAGCTTCTTTGCATATTAATTTTGTTAGCCTTACCTCCTGTGGTCTTTAGTTCTGGAAGGCCTATTAGATAATACACAAGATAAATTTTTCCCTTGTATCTTTGAGCTAGTAGAAAATACATCCATTTTCTCTTGAAACTGAAATTTGCAGTACTAGTCACGCATATTTTCCCCTATTTTACAAATAGAGATTTATTTAATTAAGCATGTTAAGTACTATAATAGTCAATATTAGTTATATTGCTGTAACCCAAGTTCCTGAGAATCTGTAACATATTAATGTTAGGTAAATACAAATATTGCACGGCATACCAAACTAGTTAATGTAATAATATAAATTTGAACTTTGAGCAAAACTCTGAAACATTAAGAATGACTGTTAACTATAAATATATTTCAAATGAGTTTAGAAAAGCAAACCATTCGTGGGTATTGGAAATGTAACGATACAAAAATAAACCATCTATTGTATCTACTTATTTTGTTTTTATTGTTGGGGATTCATTGAGGGTACAAAGAACCAGGTTACATTGATTACATTTGCAATCAAATTAATCAAATAGTTTGTTAAGTCCCTCCTATAATTGTGTCCCTCCCCCAAATGGTGTGTCTTACACCATGATAAACAATCTATTTTGAACACAAATCCCCCATTGCTTAGTGACACAATATAGGGAGAATACACTGAACAGAGGACATCCATTTATCACGTTGAAAACTCCAGATCTTACTCCTTTGTTTTCTCTTTCGGATCTTTCGGCCACATTTTATCCAAAACCCAAATTGACTTACACTTTTTAGGTGGATCATATTGGGAATTGCAAATCAATGGAAAATTTCTACATGTAGCTTAAAAGTATTAAAACCAACTTAAAGCGATACATACGATGATCAAGGTATCATTCGAGTTGTTATTGGTTCTTTTTAGAAGTTTGACTAACTAAGAGTAGAGAATGTAGGGTGAGTTTTGGAAACCTTCCCCTTTAAGAAAATGACAGTGTGTTTTGAGACTGAACTCTAAAACCAGGCCCATCATACTGCCCATTGTTAAAAAGAGGCTCAGGAGTTCACTCTAGAATTTTATAAAATTTCAGGGTAGGTCCTTTTTTGGGATTGTTTTTGCAGTCATCAGAGGAAACAATAAAACTGTCATTTTAAGTAAAGAAGTAATATCTTGTGTATGCCACTTGAAACAAACCAATGATTCATTCTAATGACAAAGTTTTAAGCAGATTCTCTAGGTTCTTACATTTGTATTTAAAAAAACATGAACTTATAGACAAATGAGGGTATAATAAGTAAAAGGAAAGTGCTTTTCTATTTAAAATAATATGTGTAATATTGGCTGTTTTAAAATCTGTGTACTTATTATTAGTAAAACTCTGCTCAAATTCTTGGAACTTTCCAAGTTAACACTCCACATAATCTAAATTGATCAACGTCCAGAGAAAACTAGAAATGATTACTGATACATTCTTTTTATCTGAACATAAGATAAATGAATTGGATGAATTTTTGGATGAATATTTATTTATTTATTTATTTATTTATTTATTTTGAGACAGAGTCTCAATCACTATGTTGTCCTGGGAAAAGTGCCGTGGCATCACAGCTCATCGCAACCTCTAACTTTTGGGCTTAAGTAATTGTCTTGCCTCAGCCTCCCAAGTAGCTGGGACTACAGGTGTCTGCCATAGGACCCAACTATTTTTTGGTTGTCATTGTCATTGTTGTTTGACAGGCCTGGGCTGGAATCGAACCTGCCAGCTCTGGTGTATGTGAGTGGAACCCTAGCTGCTGAGCTACAGGTACCGAGCCTGGATGAATTTTTGAACATAATATTATATTGAAATACAAATTAAAAAATTGATTTTTATAAAACATAACATTATATTTCAGAGTCCAGCACAGTGTTTCATGGAAATCTTACATCTGTCTCTACAATGCATGTTTTTTAACAGTGATAAGGGGTGGGGAATCTGTGCCCTCAAGGCCATGTGTGGCCCTCCAGATCCCCAAGTGTAGCCGCTTGACTCAACCCAAACTTCACATCTTTATTAAAATGGATTTGTTCTATAAAATTTGAATTCAGGCAGAACGCCGCGCTCAGGGACCCAAAAGGCGCTGTGTGGCCCCAAGGCCGCAGGTTTCCTAAGAGTCGATTATGTTTTGTTTTCTTGCTGTCAAAATATGCTTTGTTTTCTATTACACAGCTCATAGATGTTACAATTATAATAGCAGTTTAATAACATGTTCTTCTATGCTCTCTAATTTTATTGCTTTGTTTACACAACTATTGAAGAAAACATTATCCGGAAAAATTATTTTCATCTTCATGTATCTGATCAAAGTATAGAAATCTGAAAGCAGGGTCAAAATAGTAGGAATAGTATTAAGAATGTCACACGGGTTTATTTAGCTTCTTTGCTCTTCTCCTGGAATAACAGAGACATTGGAAGAGCCGGTTACAGGGTGAACTATTGTGAAATAATCTTCCAAGAAAGGTGCTGTCTGCAGACCTCACCATTGTGCACGGCTATCATAGTTGTGCTTTAAAGCAGCAAGTAATCTTGCAATTCTTAATTAATTTAGTTTCCTTTATTTATTTACCCTCTCATTGATGCTGACACTGGGGAAATGCATGAAATATTTGGTGTGATCCTTTAGATTTTATTAATAAAGAATGGCTATGCTGTATTTTCAATGCATAGAAGGATAAACTTGGCAAATACATACATTTTTTATTGTTAATTTAAACATTCGTTTTCATTTAAAGTTTAAAACTTCACATTTTCATTCAGTTATTTACTGCATGCAAACGTGTTCTTTTTAAGTCTTAAGTTTTTTATTTCAAGAAAACGAAAATTCTGCATCTACCAAGTTCCTTCAAATTTTACAATAACTAAATTACTTTGTTCTTTGGTTAAGCTACTCTTCATATGTCATGTTCATTCCAAACTTTTGTTATTATGTTCTATGTGTTTGAAAAATTTTCTTACTTCTGTCTATAAGACTAAGTCCTGTGCTCTCCTCAGCACCCAAATTGAGCCCATCTTCCCCGACCACCAACCAGCATTTCTTTCTCTGTGGTGTGCACAGGTATATGATATATTTGTATGCTGCTTCATGGCATCGGTTACTCTTTTCATTTGTTTATGTCCTATCTTCTCAAATTAAATTGTTTCTTTTTTAAATGAAAAATCCTTTGAGACAAGAGTCTCACTCTGATGCCCAAGCATCAGCCCAGCTCACAGAAACCTCCAACTCCTGGGCACAAGCAATCCTACTCCCCCGGCCTCCGAGTTGCTGGGACCCCACATCCCTGCCGCAATGCCAGGCTAATTTTTCTAGTTTGGGGAGAGATGGGCTCTCACTTTTGCTCACCTGGTTTGGAACTCATGGTCTCAAGTATTCCTCCCACCTTGGCTTCTCATAGTGCTAGGATTAAATTATTTTCCTAATAATGAGATAAGATCTAGGATATTATGGTAGCAATAAAAAGGGGAGAGGTTTTGAACATGCATCATTTATTTGTCTAGGATCTAGGATATTGTGGTAGCAATAAAAAGGGGGAGAGGTTGTGAATGTGCATCATTAATTTGTCAAAGTCTAAATGTTAAACAGTCAATGTCAAAGCAGGTGGATTCCCTTAGATGTGTGTGTGGCAGTTCCTGAACGATACAAAGCATCTTTACTCTGAGGGCCAGAAACTTGAATTCATCTTTTATTTTTTTATTGTTGTTACACTGTTCCACGGAAGTCTGGGCATAAGAAAGTATGTTAAAAAACCATTAATACCAATGTGGTTATATTTTATGATATTCTTTTTTTGAGGGGTGGGGACAGAGTCTTTGTTACCCTCAGTAGAGTGCCAGTAGCTTCATAGCTCACAGCAATTTCAAGCTCTTGGTGTCAAGTAATTCTCTTGCCTCAGCTTCTGGCATAGGCGTCTGCCACAATATTATTTTTAGAGATGAGGTCTCTTGTTCAGGCTGGTCTAAAACTCCTGAGCCCGAGCCATCCACCCACCTCAGCCTCCCAGAGTGCTAGGATTACAGGTGTGAGCACTGTGCCTGCCCTACTTAATGGTATTCTATTGCCTAGTATTGTACTTGTTTAAGCAAGGTAATTAGTGTTAGGTTATTTATTTCAACAATTGTGCACCTATCCTTGATTTAACATCATATATCATACTTATATTATTGAGATTCATTTAGAAAACATAAAATAGGACTTGGGATATTGACATTATATTAGATATGAATTACCTCCTAAATCTATAAATCTGGGTATAGAAAATTATAAGCTAATGTTGATATTTCTACTCTGAAATTACTGAAATTCATGTTTTACTAAATATATTTGCATTAGAATTCTTTCTCTCACAACGCAAATGAATAAATACAAAAAAATTTTTTGACAATCATATATTAAAAGGCTATTTTTTTATTTTGTACTGTGTGGGCACTATAATTTTAAGAGAGAAAAATCCTCAAAACAGGAATACATTAGATTTTTCTTTGTATGTTGAAGTTTAGTTTGATTATTTTTGGATTTTAAAAGGTACATTTTAAAAATTTCTCTTTTTGGTCTTCTGGATATATACCTACATAAAGATATCTGTACCAGAATGTTTATTGCAGCCCAATTCATAATTGCTAAGTCGTGGAAGAAGCCCAAGTGCCCATCGACCCACGAATGGATTAATAAATTGTGGTACACGTATAACATGGAATACTATACAGCTTTAAAGAAAGATGGAGACTTTACATCTTTTGTGTTTACATGGATGGAGCTGGAACATATTCTTCTTAGCAAAGTATCTCAAGAATGGAAGAAAAAGTATCCAACGTACTCAGCCCTACTATGAAGCTAATCTATAGCTTTCATATGAAGGCTAAAACCCAGTTATAGCACAAGAAATGGGGAAAAGGGCAAGGGAGGGGAGGGTAGGGGGGAGGATGGGTGGAGGGTAGGTGATTGGTGGGATCACACCTATGGTGCATCTTAGAAGGGTACAGGGGAAAATTACTAAATGTAGAATATAAATGTTTTCATCTAGTGATTAAAAGGCCATGAAGGCTATGTTAAACAGTTTAATGAAAATATTTCAGAATGTATATAAAGTCAGCACATTGTGCCCCATGATTGCACCAATGTACACAATTATAATTTAATAAAAATTAAAAAAAAATAAAAAAACAAATAAGAATGTGTGCTTTGGCACTTAGTCCTCGTAGTAAGCCTAGGAGGAAGGTCTCGTTATTCTCCATTTTACAGATGAGGAAATTGAGGCATGGAGAGACCAAGTCACTTGCCCTAAGTCAGATAGCCAGTGTCAGAGGTGGGACTCACACGCAACAGCTGGCTCTGGGGTTCAGGCGCTTAACGATTTGGGGATGTGCCATTGGGGGTGAGGCTTCCCCTACAGATGGGAATAGACAGGAGGGAGGAGGGGAGGATGAAGGAGACCCCCGCTGGAACTGGGAGGCTTGTTACCCGTGTCAGGGGGCCTCAGGGAAGCCACATGAGCACCGAGTGTCCCCTCCCATTACCGTCCACCAGGAGTCAGGTCACTGGCTAAGCATCCAGTCTAGAGTGACACCACTAGTGCCTGGGGACCACCAGTCCTCCTCTAGCCCCCAAGTGGGCAACTCTGTGTCCAACAGTCTAGGACACTAAACTCTTCCCCAGCCAGAAGGAGGGAGCCCTGGACATCTGGAGTGATGGCCGTGGGAGTACGAAGGGGGAGACCCCATGACCAAGGCCAGACCTGAAAGAACCAGCCTGAAACTTCCCATCCCTGAAAGAACCAGCCTGAAACTTCCCATCCAGTAGAGCAGCCATGGACACACCGTGTGGTCAGGATAACCTGGACCCAAGGGCTGCTGAAAGCTGCCGGGCCTTTCTCCTCCCCTAACTTCTCATGCCTGAGCTCAGACAGCTTCCTCGGATGCCCTGCACTGTTCCTCTTGCCCATGAGCACCCACCCCGTAGTTCCTCCATGAGCCAGAGCTGCCAGCCTGGATGATGTCCCTGATAATCATCTGAGCCGCCTGGCTTAGATCACCCTGACCTAGGGGCATGTGAATTCCAAGGCTTGACCTGGCCCCTGTGAAGGCCCCTTCCCAAGGCCACCCCGACTGCCCTGAATAATAGTCTCTCCTTGGTTTCTGTCCATCATGGCTCCACCATAGTTGTTAGCTGTGGGGTCTCAGATAAGCCTCTTCATTCTTCTGAGCGTCAGTTTCCCCATGTCCAGAGGGGACAATTCCACTTACTTTACAGAGTCATTGGAAGGTGTGGAAGGTGTAGAAGGTATCCAGGCAAGACCTGGCAACCAGAGATTCTTAGCAGTCACTGTTCCCTGTTGGGGTCTTTCTTTCCAAATTGCCAAAAGCGAATGGCTCCATTTGGCCCTGCTGGGGTCTTTCTCTTGCTTTATAGACAATGTGGAGCCCCAGGACAGTCCTGAAGGACCCCCTACCCCTGCCTGTTCCCTTCACTGTGAAGGGAATGAGAACTAAGTCAGGCCCCTCACAGGGTTCCCCAGGACCCCCGCCAGAGGGACCTGTCAGTTCCCCTGCAGGCCCCTTTTTTGCACAGTGAGGGCCCCTTTCCCCTTCCCTGCTTCCTCGCCCAGAAGGGGAGCATCATGGAAGAACATCCAGGAGAGGGTGATGCTTAGGTGGTTCCCAAACCATCCTTTTCTGAACCCATGAAAATGCCTGTGAGGGGGGCTCTGAGCTGCAGCCCCAGTGGCTACAATGTCTCCTCTGCAGAAATAGGTTCCATGAACAAAACAGAACAGAAACACTTTCAGGGCACAGGGCAGGGTCTGCTCCACAGAGTGGGGAAAGTACCATTCTTTTTTGTCCTCTAAGCAAAACATAAACAGTTTGTATTTCCCAGGGCTTGGCATCCTGAACAGTTAATGAAGAGTCTGCTTCTCTCACTTGTCACCTCAGAGGGTCCCAAGAAACACAAAACTCAATGGGGAGATTTCCCATTCCCAGGATAGCCCTCAGAGTTTGTTTTCACAGTCATGAATGCAGCGAGGTGGGGTAACAGGATTCTTTTTTTCTTTTCTTTTAATAGATGACCAAATGGAGGCAAAGTGACTTGTCCCTGGTCACCCAGCAGTGAGTGCTGGGAAGGGATTTTAACCCATCCCCACCAACCAGTAACTTCCAAATTGCATCCTGGGGGTGCTGGAGAGTGCTAACGGGGGTCAGGCCCCTCTCTTTTTCTGCTCTCTCACCGACTGCAGTGAGTGCACGCACAAAGCCGAGCACTCGAGGGACTGTCTAGAAAGCAAGAAGCATGTGCTGGAGGGGCCGGAGAGCTTCACACATGGGTGAATTTCTGTTCCTGTAACATATTAGGGATATTTGTTCCTGTTTGATATAAGTTGGGCTTCCACATAAGACTTCATTTGAAGAAAGGGATAAACAGCTTAAAAATAATTGAAAACCAGGGCACCAAACCAAGTCAAGTCTATGGCTCACGCTTACCGGGTGGGTTTGCTCTGCCGGAGTGTACAAGGAGAACTCTCAAGTCTGTAAGAGGCTGCAGGAAGATGCCAGGCACAGGGGTGGGGAGCATCTGCCTCTTGGCTGAATCCCAACTAAAAACTTCAGCTATTAAAAAATGAGCAACAGCTCCCTTGGTATCGGCAAGACCCAAGTGGCCACATCTCAAAACAAAGGCCTGGGGAAGGTTTTGGTCCCTGTAAAGAAAGTCTGGCCCCTGACCTTCCAGGCAGGTCTGCTCTGGATCCCATGCCTGTATCTGATCTCCAGGCTGGGATAAGAGGCAGAGACGGCCTCTAGCCACACCCAGCCTTTGAGCCCTGACCCTCAGGCACTGGGGACGGGTTTTTCCTCACTCAAGCAGAATGTGTCAGCTCCTTGGGCATATGGGGCTAACTCGGGCAAATGGTCTGGCTGGACAACTTCAGAGGAGGCAGGAGTTTAAAACAGTCTCTGAAGACGCTCAGACATCTGCAGAGGCTAAAACAGCAATTTCCTCTTGGTGGCTGGACTCGGCGTTCCGAGGGGAACACGTGGCCCCCAGGTGTTCGTGGGTGGCTCCTGTTGACTCTGATTATTTCCTCTGCTGCTTGGCCTGCTCAGACCCAGAGGAAACCACCCAGGAGTTGGTGGTTTTCACAGTAGCAGACATTGCCCAGCCCCCACAGGGCCAGGGTCAGGGTCACTGAGACCAGTGAGATAGACACTGTGCCTTTGAGGAGCAAGGAAATATGCTGGGAACCTCTGCCCCATCAGCCAGTGGGTCCAGAAGGTAATGAAGATAGGAGCCCCTGCAATTTGTTGAGCATTTACCATATGCTACGCACTCTACTTATATTACTCCATTGTAATGACAATTGAATTATTATTACAATTCAATGTAAGGTGATTTCTATTTCTAGGTCCATTTAACAGACAGAGGTCCAGAGAAGTTAATGGCAGAGCAGGAGACTTGAATCCCAGCCTGATGGCCAAGCCCTTATCCTTGACCAAGCTATACTGTCCCAACCTAGTGTGTCCAGAATAAATGGGCCCCGGGCCCATCCAGTCCAGATCCCTGGGCTCCTGCCTTCCTTTTCTTATACCATACATTCTCAACAGGGACAATACCACCCTCCAAAGGGACAGCAATTGGTGACAGAAAGCAAAAAAAATTACTCTTTTTTATGTATAAAGCCATATATACAATATGTAATAGATACACAACATAGCTCAGGAATGAAAAACTTATGGGGATTGTAATTAGGAAAAAAATAGTCCTAGCACATAGTAGGTGCTCAGAAAACAGTCATTCCCCGCTCTGCTGTCTGCTGGAGCTGAACGCGCTCTGGTCCCATTGGGAGTTTTTGTGTCCCGGCCTCCGTGTGCCTGGCCCAGCCCCACGCTCAGACCTTTGGCCCCCGCACGCTCCACGCCTGAGTCTGCCCCCACTAGCAACCAAGTTGTCCCCCAGCATCGCCGGTGTTGTTCCCTCGAACTGCTTATCGGACTTGCTATAGGTTAAACAGGTACAGGCTTAGCTCTGCTCGAATGAAACTTGAACACTTCAGGTCGTTGTCGTCAATTCTCCCAACACAGGGAAAAAGGTAATTGTCAATTAACGAACTCATCAACAGAGGCAGGAGGAAAATCAATAACATGGGCCAACATGGGGCGTTCTACTGCCAGTCAGGATTCCTGGAGCGAGAGCCTTTCAAACAGGTACATGGAGTAATTGGTTTTTCCCTTGTGACCCATCCCATGGACTCTACAACTCACCAATTAACATGTACTGTTGACAGGCACACAATTATTTGGGTTCACTGTGCCCCAGCTAGTGTTTGTTCAATCAAAACTTGCAAATATGTGGAAAGTGTACAGAATAGCAAATGCAGGTTGTCTCTGGGGGAGACCAAGCCGTGAATGGGTCTTAAAGGAAACTTGGACTTGGCCTTCTTTACAGAGAGCTGCCCTGAGTCTTGGCTCAGATGCTGGCTTAACACCCCTGTTCCAGGCAGCACCTGACTGGACCTGTCTTCATCCCCACTGGGCAGCTCAGAGGGGTCTGCCTGTAAATGGGCCAGTACTCTCCTTCCACAACCTATGAGAGAGGACGGACCAACCCCCTCCCACCTGAGCCCACTTGAGCTGGGAAACAGCTGGTCTGTGCTTTCACTAGCCACCTAGAATGTCACTTCTCACCTCCTCTACCAGGATCATCCAAGTCAGCCTCCAAATCCTTAGGGATTCTTCCTGGCGTTCCCCAGGCTCTGAGGGTGCACCGACAGTGTCTGGATGTGCTTCTTCCTTAGCATGATGCCATTGGGTTACAAGGATTGGGCACTTCCCTCTCTAGAGAGTGAGCCTTTGATATCAGGGGCTAAGTATCATTACTCTAAACAACTTCCGATTAAAAAGTGCTGAGGAAAAATAAAATAAAATAATAAAAAGTGCTGAGGAAATGGTCGTTAGATGGTAAGCAGTGCCAGAGGTGGACGGATGGTAGATGGATGGACATGGGGTACACAGCAGAGGAGCGGGTAGGGGGGTGGGGGGAGTGAAGATGGAAGAGTGGTTAGCAGATTAGGGAGGGAAGAGGATGGGGGCAGGGGGGATGGAAGGAGGGTCAAGAGACTGATGGGGGTCCGTGGTTGGTGGGTGAGTAAGTATTTGGAAGGCCATTTGGCAGGCACAGTGGTTTTGAGTGTGGGCTCTGGAGCCAGCTGTCTTAGGTTGAATACCAGCTTTGGTATTTCCTGGCTGCCTGACCATAGGCAACTCAATCATTCTCTCCAAACCCCAGTTTTCCTTCCTATCTAAATGGGAATAATAATAGAACTTTTCTCCTAAGCTGATCAGGAGCACTAAATTACACCTCTGAAACACTTCCCACAGTGACTGGCACCAAGAGGCAGAGCCTCTTGAGCTAGACCAGAGTCTCTTTGAGGTAGTTAATAAATATGTAAAAATTTACAATGTTATATGATGTTCGAAGCATCATTTTGCTGGATCTTCAAAACACTCCAATATTTATAGAACATTCTCACTTATGAAATTGAGCAGGAAAATTCTAAATCAAATATTATCTAACAGAATTTAGCAATACATTTTTTAAAGTACACCACAATCAAGTAATGTTTACCCCAGGAATTCAGGGTTAGTTCGATGTCAGATAAATTATTATACAATCTAGCATATTAGCAAACGAAAGGAGAAAAATCAAAGGATCAATTCAAAAGATGCAGAAAATACAATTAACTTCAGCATGTATTTGTGATGCAAACAAAGAGAAAGTCTCAGCAAATTAGGAAAGGAAGGGATGTTCCCTAATCTAATCAAGTTTATCTATCAACAAAATTTAATCAAACATCATAGTCAATGATGAAGCTTAAGACATAGTTCTGATAAAGTCAGGAACAAGATAAAAAGGGCCTCTATTATCAATTTGGTCAGCATTGAACTGGAGATTCTAATCAATGCAATAAGGGGAGAAAAATGAATAAATTACATAAGAATTCTTCATTTGTATTTCCATATAGAAAACTCTGAAGAATCTACGGTCTTCTAGAGTAAAAGAGTTCACTGCAGTTGCCCAGTACAAGGTGTTAAGGTCAATACCCAGATATCGATTGTGTTCCCATTTACTGGCAATAACCCATTCAAAACTGTTTTAAAAAAGCGACTCCTTTCAACACAGCAAGGCAACCGGAAAGATACGTAGGAATAAAGAGATATGCCTGAATTTTATGGAGAAATTTATAAAGCATTACAGAGGAAAATAGAACGAGGAAATGGCAAGACAGAGGGTGTTGGGAACTGAGAACGAGGGAGAAAAGGAAGGTAAGAGTCCTCCTCCCCAAGCTGGGTGGACTCTGCGTGGGCCGAGATAAAAGTGGATGGAAAAACAAAGAATGATTTGCATCCTGATCGCTCAGCACATGAGTAAGATTTTCTTTCTGGTAATGGGCTGTCCTTCCGTGCCCACTTATTAAAGCGCAGTTAATGCACTGCTATTTTGTCACCAGTTTTTTCCCCGATTAACAGTATTGTATGAATATCTCTCTTATCATTAAATGCGGTTTGATTAAAAAACCATAAAAAGCAGAGGCGGCGCCTGTGGCTCAAAGGAGTAGGGCGTCGGCCCCATATACCGGAGGTGGTGGGTTCAAACCCGGCCCCAGTCAAAAACTGCAACCTCCCCCCAAAAAACAAACAAACAAACAAAAAACTGTAAAGAGCAGTTCTCTGCTCAGCTGCTCAGTCACAGGGCAGGGCCTGGAACCGGGGTCTCTGGAGTTTTGGCTGTGTGCTGCCTCCCAGAGTTGAGGGTGGGGTACCCCATGCTTGTCTTTTTTGGGGTCCCTTGGCACCTGGGACAGGGCTATGTGGGAGGACACCCATCCAGTCATCAACATGGGCTGGAAGCCCACCCTGTCCAACATGGTGGCAGAGCTTGGGAGCAGCAGTGAACGAAACCAAAATCCCGCCTCCCAGACACCATGTCCTCGCCTCCTCCTTCCCTCTCCAGCTCCTGGTGGCTCCTGGCATTCCACGGCAGCATCATTCTCACCTCCACCTCTTCCTGTGGCCTCCCACCCTGAGTTTCTTTCGATAATATTTTTCATTCCGGGAAACCTACAGAGACTGGTGGAACAGAACTTAACCCAATCACTGTTTCTCACGGCCTGAAGCACGGTGGTGTAACCAAGCCCAGCCTACATCAGCCCTAGTACAGCGTTTGACACACAAGCAAGAAGTAAATGCGTGGTATTTCAAGAAACTGAGTTTTAAAACATTGCTACCCTTCACTGCAAGACAGCTGATTGACATGAACAATGAAATTCATAAGCTGGTTAAAATTAGCATGCAGAAAATAAGGCCATGTGTTAGGAAATTTTATTTGTGCATCTAATGTTTTTGCACTTGGTGTGAGCAGAGGCACCCACAGCTTTTGTTAGACTAGACATGCAAGGATGCAAGGAAGTTTGTAACAAACAGCCTTAGAAGATAAAGGTTTTATTCTAGAACAGAAAGCAGGTTTGTCTGTAGTCCAGACAGACAAATGTCTTCATGAGGCAAAAGTTACCTAGGCTTTCTACCCAGCACAAAATATTTGATTCCTTTAGCTCAAAATTGTTCTGAGACAAAAGCCATTGTGCAGGCCTGGTGAAGCCTTCGTGAACTATCTTATGAGAATTTGGGCTCTAGAAACCAGCACATGAAGAAGAGAATACTCTGAGTACTGCTGCTGCTGCTGCTGCTTTTAGTAAAAACTGTGCATTGTCTCTAAGAGTCTCGTGTCTTCTGAGAGCGTCCGGGAAATTGGGGCAGGCTTATTTGTCTGCTTGCAAGGAGTATCAAAGAAAGGTCTGCAAATAAAATCTTAGATCCTTCACAGTCTTGACAACATGATCAAGAGATTCAATGTTTAGAGAGGGTGTGCTCTAGGCACCAGATCTTGTAAATCTATGAATTAAAGAAAAATCATAAGGCATAAACTGTCATAGTTTCGCCTTTGCAATTATCAAGACAGAAAAAATAACTGAAATGTCAATATATTACAACAGATTAAATCTTAAATGTATAAAAACATGTACATTTATAATATGTATATTACAACAGATTAAATCTTAAATGTATAAAAATATGTGCATTTAAGATTTAATCTGTTGTAATGTATTGACATTTCGGTTATTTTTTCTGTCTCAATAATTGCAAAGCCGGAACTATGAAAGCAGTTTTAAAATGTACCAAGAAAGACAATTTTCTTTCAAGTACAGATCCTGTAAGGAGAATCCCTAAGTAAACTTGCTTAATCACCTGGCACTTCATTTTACTCAAATATACAAGAGTAAGGATTTATTGTATTTTAAAATTAAGATAGGATAGATTATTTGCCAATTTACATATATGTGCTGAGGTTTGGGAATAAGAAAGACAATAATTAATTAAAATACCAATTTCAACAGCATTGTATAAATTATGCACGATAGTATTTCATATTCCATTATATGATAAGCATCAAAGGTTTCAAATAAGTTATCCCCTGAAAGAAAACAAGTAAAAATATTATGTGTCTGTGTATATGTATTGGCAAAAGAAAGTACAGTGAATGCATAGTTGGCATTGTCAGCTAAAGATTTCCTCTTGTATCTAATTTAATTCTATAATATATTTTAAGCTTTTTTTTTTTTTTTTGGCCTATGCTTTCTGTTGGAATATAGCTCTTCTACACATGGAGTGCCATATTTGACAACTTAGAGATCTGTTGAGGCAACTGCTCCATATTTTGTGCTAGACATAACATCAGTGCTATTTCTCTGTATGATGAATGACTATTCCTACCAGTGCCATCAAATAAAAGATACAAACGTGTGTGTGTGTGTTCGGAGGCCTACATTTTGGAGATAAAAAATATAATGGTGTTTTTGATGCATTGCCTATAAAAATAACTACAGGCATACCTTGTTTTATTGTGCTTCACTGTATTGTGCTTAGAAAATAGTACACTTTTTATAAATTGAACTTTTCTGGCAACCCTGCTCCTGCAAGTCTATTGGCATCATCTTTTCAAATAGCACACACTCACTTTGTATCTCTGTGCCACATTCTGGTAATTCTTGCAGTATTTTTATTTTTATTTTTTTTTCATTCATTTCATATATTTATTTCATTCATTTCTTTATTCAACAAATATTTGAATGCCTAATGTGTATTTATTGTTGGACCTTGTGGAAATAAAAGATGTTTAGGATACAATCCCTGTCATCTTTTTTATTTAGAATTTTATTATTATTTTTTTTAATCGTAATCAATGTTCAGTGATATTTGAAGGTACTATTATAATTGCTTTGGGGAACCATGAGCCATGCCCATGTCAGATAAATGGTACTGATGTAACTTAACTGATAAATGTTCTGACTGCTCCACCAACCAGCCATTCCCTATGTTGTCCCTCCTCCTTGGGGGCAAAAGAGATACCTTGAGATACAACAATGATGAAATTAAGCCAGCCAATTAATAACCCTACAATGACCTCTAGTGTTCAACTGAAAGGAAGGTTTGGGTGTTTCTTATTTTAAATTAAACGCTAGAAATGATTGTTAAGCTTAAGAAGGAAGACACGAGGATAGAAGAGATAAGCTGAAAGTTAGAACTATTGTGAGAAACAGTTAGGAAAGCTGAAAATGCAAATAAGAAGTGCTTGAAGGAAATTAAAATAGCTACTCCAGTGAACACACAGATGATAAAAAAGCAAAACAGCCTATTGCAGATAGAGAGAAAATTTTATTGATCTGTATAGAAGATCAAGCCAGTCAGAACAGACTCTTAAGCAAAAGCCTAATCCAGAGCAAGGTCCTAATTCCCTCTAAATCAGTGAAGGCTTAGAGAGGGGAGGAAGCTCCAGGAGAACAGGACTAAGTTAGTTGAGATTGGTTCATAGTTTAAAGAAAGAAGCCATCTCCATAACATAAAATTGGAGGCTGAGCCAGCAAGTGCAGATATAGAAAGTCAAGTTATCTGACAGATCCAGCTAAGATAATTGATAAAGGTGGCGACACTAAACAGCAGATTCTCCATATAGACAAAACAGTCTTCTGGTGACAGGAGATATCGTGTACAACCTTCACAGCAAGGGATAAGTCAATGTCTGTCTTCAGAGCTGCAAAAGACAGGCTGACTCTCTTGGAAGAAGCTAATACAGCTGGTGACTTTAAGTTGAACCTCATGCTCACTTAACATTCTTAAAATTCTATAGCCCTTAAGAATTATGCTAAATACATTATGTTCGTGTTCTACCAGGGTCATAACAAAGCCTGATGACAGCACATCTATTTATAGCATGGTTTACTAAATATTTTAAGCCCACTGCTGAGAGCTACTACTCAGAAAAAAAGGATTCCTTTTAGAATAGTACTGCATATTGACAATGCATTCTACAAGGATATCTCATACCTTGTAACATAGTATTCATTCTTCAGTCCCTGAACCAAGAGTAATTTTGACTATAAAATCTTATTATTTCAGAAATACATTTTATAAGGTTATAGCTGCTTTAGATAGTGATTTCTCTGATGGATCTGGACAAAGTAAATTGTTGCTAAATGGATTTACCATTCTAGATGTCACTAAGAATCTTTCATGAGAAGAGGTCAAAATATCAACACTTACAGAAGTTTGGAAGAAGTTGATTACAACACTCATGGATGACTTTAAATTTATAAATTCATCAATAATTTGAATGTTTGACATCAAAGACTATTTTTGTGTTTTTTTTATGAAATTTTAATTTGATTTGACCTCAATCTTGTTAACATGTAGATAAGTCATTCAATTTTTAAGAATTGAAATTCTTAAAACTGATTCATTCATATTAAACTGCCCTACCTAATTCTCAGAATGGTCTCAATAATCTAAGTAAGTAGAACAACCTGTTTTAAAATGTAAATGCTACTGCGTGATACTCAGAGAAGGTCACCCTGCTCCTATGGCCAGGTCATTATTGCTTTCTACTAGCTCTGCGTTTCCATTGCAAGGAATATGTTTAATGCTGAGGAATAAGCTGTGAATGAAACAGAAAATGTTCTTGTCCTTATGAAATTTTTGTTTCTTGTGAAAGAGATGGATAACATTTAAAAGATTAACAGAAGATTTTCATAAGCGGTATAAGACAATATTAAGCAAAGTAGGGAGCTATCAAGTACAGAAGCAGTTTGTTAATGGAGTGTCTAAAGAAAGCCATGCTGTGTGGGTGGAGTGTGGTTTAGATCTAAAATGTTATGATGGGGCAAGTCATGAGCACATCTGGAACAAAGGGTCTCCTACGTCAAGGTCTGAGGTGGAGACTTGTTGGTGTACTGAAGAAAGAGCGAGGACACCGGTGTAAACACAGGAGAGCACACTCCAGGGTGAAGGACAAAATAATGCTGTTTTTGCTACAAAATGCTTTTTAAATATTCATCCAGTGGGATGCTAAAAAGCTGTTTTGATGTAGCTCTGTGTAGTGAAGTGTGTATTTTGGATATTGTGCTGATCATCTAATATGCAAAATTAGTCTCATTTGAAAGTCAGGATATGTTTGTTGGTGGCGTCTCACATGTCTCACAGCCTGCCAGGTTATAAACAGTCAGTTTTTTCTCTTTTAGGGTTTAAATGAACATATCATAGAACAAATGTAAAAAATAGCTAACAAAAATAGCTAGCTTTAGACTTTTGCTTCATAGCACATTTTTATGTGTTTTATTAAATGCTGGGCAGCACCTAGCTCAGTGAATAGGGCACCAGTCCCATATACTGGTGGTAGCAGGGTCAAACCTGGCCCCGGCTAAACTGCAACAACAACAACAAAAATAGCCGGCATTGTGGCGGGCACCGGTGGTCCCAGCTACTCGGGAGGCTGAGACAAGAGAATCACCTAAGCCCAAGAGCTGGAGGTTGCTGTGAGCTATGACACCATAGCACTCTACCTAGCATGACATAGTGAGACTCTGTCTTAAAAAAAAAAAAGAAGAAGAATTAAATCCTTATTAATTCATGAATATATTAATGCCTATTCAAAAGTTGTATGAAATATTTATTATCTATTTTTCATTTGCATATTTCTTGTGAAGTTAGCAAAGGCTAAAGGTAAGGGACTTGAGAGAAATGCAAAATACAAATTATAAATGAACACACATAGGGATGGGTAACTGGCAGCCTTAGGGCCACATGGCTTTCTAGATCCTGGAGTGTGGGCTTTTGACTCTGAATCCAAATTTTATCTAATAAATCTTCTCAATAAAGAAATTTGCTTTGTGACACATGAATTTGTTCAAGGGGCAACACTTGGGGAAGTACAGGGCCACACATGGGCTCAAGGCTGCAGGTTCCCCATATAGACCAGAAGCACTTACCTCATTCTATGGAAGGCATGAAGATGTATCTGCTCAATGCTACTGCAATACATCACATTCCTCTTATGTTCTTGTCTTCTAATCCCCAAATTATAAAAATAATGCCTTATAATAATGTAAAGTATTCAAAGCCTGGTTTAGCAAATGTTTTAATTGGTAAATAGAATAATTGTGAAATTGAATTGTCATATTTTTTTCAGAACGCTTTGACACCCATAACCCATAAGCATAAGCAGAAGAGTGGACTACAGGGTGGCCAGCAAATACGGTCCCACATTTATATAAAAAGCTGAACTCAGAGAATTAAATGGCTTTCCCATGACCCCTAGAGTTAACAATTGATATACTTGGAACAGAAAGCTTATCTTAATATTTCTACTTACTCTGCCACCAATGATATTCATAACCTATACTAAAATACTTTTTGTTTATGGCCAAAATAAATTTTCATTATTAATGCATTAATTTATAATGATGCACATACTTTTAAGAATGTAATTAAATTAACTCACTGATGACAAGTTTTCGATAAATGATATGTTAATTATGAAATAAAATTGTCAAATTATACCAACAAATATTTTCAGGGAAATATCCCTGAGATAATAATGAAGTACCTGCCAAGATTTATAAAACATGAGAAGTTAAAAGTGTCTTAAGGGTGCCATAATAGAATATTCAATATGACAAATTATATCAGGTATAGAAAAATCAACTGAGAGGTGATACATGGCCTCAAGCATTGAAATATGCTTGTAAAAACATTTTCTTATCAAGATAACTATCATACAGGAGCGACTAAGTTTAAAACATATTCATGTTTGTCCTGGAATTCAGTTATAAAGAGAGAGCTCTTAGCACAGTTCACCTTCACTACAGTTGCATGCATAACTGAGCAACCTCAGGAAAAAGGGACAGGAAAAGATTTAAGGAGCATCATTAGTTTAAGTGCTTAGGAGATTAAACCTACCAAATAGCGTTCTCCAAATTGGGCTCCCCATCCTTAGAGTTTTTGTATTTCAGTCACAGGTAGAAAAACGTCAACAAACAGTAGTTAAACACACATACACACACACAAATAGTTAAATATGTTGACTTAGAAACTATGAAAAATTAAAAATAAAAGTCACTAATAACACTAATACCAGGAATTTTTAAGATCTTTCATATTCATACATAAAAATCCTGAAATATCAGCAGAAGTAGAATCAATGGCATAGAGCAGTGTAGAGGCCAAGGAAACTGGGATTTCACACTTTTTAATATAGACATGATTTCCTGGAAATCGCCCAACCTCACATATCAGAGAACATAAGAGAAAGTAATGTCTTGGTGTAATATTCAGTAAAGCTGTTATGTTTATCATCAAGGGCAATAGAAACACACACAAACACACACACACAGCAAGAGGAAAATTAGGTACTACATTAGAGCCAAGAGGAACAATCTGAGGAACACACAAGAAATTCCACTTCAGTACTTTGAAAGTGTAAACCTGGAGAAATTGGAGGAAGACTAATACAGCCCTGGTTTTATAGCTATGTAGAATTTTTCTTCTTCTTTTTTTTTTTGTTTGTTTAATTGTGATACTGGTAAGAACTTTGAAATGTATTTTATGCTTTAACAAATGTGGAACATATTGGCAATACTAAGCAAAATTTTGGCTCAAGAACTACTGATTTTAGAAGCATATGTATGTGGAAGAAGCATATGCATTGGTCTCTCTTAACTCATTTATTTAAAACCTAAATATATAATTTTTTCCAATGTTATACTCTTTCCATTTAAATATTGTAGTATAATTGCCAAAATCTTCGTAAATTTAAAATAACTTTGAAAGTAAGAAACAAGTGTCTTTTTGTAACATTATATACCAGTACATGGCAGGAGGTAGGTATCTAATAAGTTTTTTTTGGAGATTTTTTTTAACAAATAAAGTTATTTGTCAAATGACACAAACTCCTTGAAAATTATATTTTCCACTAATATTGGTCTTGTTTGTCTATAAGTCAATCAGTTAGGGTTCTAAGTCAATTTCCTGAGTCTGCTCAGTCCAAAGATCTAAGAAGATCAATTTTGTGGATCTATATTTCGACTATAGACTCTGGACAGTGCTCAGTTTAACACATTTATTCTGGGACACACTCTTGCAGCCACCTAGACTTCCCATGGCAACATATTTTATTCTCCAAAATTCTGCTTTCAAATTATTTACATTTTTTAATTCAAGAAAGTTAATAATATGTTTAACAAATATTGGGAAGTTATTTATAAGCTATTTATACTAGCAGCTGTTGGATCGAGTAATGGCCTTGATTAGTAAATCAATTTATTCAATAAGTTTACTTACTAAAACAGCTCATCTATATGAGAAAAAAGTAAGACGATAAAAAATTAAAATAGTACTTTTAACTATCAAAAAAGTTGGTCATGCTCACAAAATGGATAAAAGCTTTATTTCTGGTTTTCCTCTCCTTGAAGAAAGATTTAGCGAGCAACTCAGTCAAGAACATATTTAGTGCCAAGATAATGACTGAAGAATTCCATCCAAACAGTTAAACTGATTTCTGGATATGGACACCATTAATAATGGAATGTCTTTAGACTTTTAAAGTAAATTGAATAGGACTCATCAGAATAAACAGAGTTTGCATTATATGCATTCAATAGGATTTACACGAGTATAAAGGGAAAACTCTCGTTGGCCATTTCACTAGGAAACAAACAAACAAACAAAAAACAATTTTAAATAGTTGGATTTAAAGGAGAATTTAAGAGACTACAGGAAAAGTTGATAGGCAGTATAACTCTCTCACATCAAGCTGAAGAAATAAGACCTCAAAGATTTTTTTAACTATTTAAGAAAACGTATTATTGCAATCACACAAATGTTACATAACACAGTAAAGAGAGCTGGAAATATGAGGAATTTGGTGCCAGTGATGAATATACTGCATGCTTGATTTTTGAAAAAGAGTGTGCCAAATAATACTTCTTGTACTAAGTGAGGTTTGAATTGATATATGAACTCTCACGAGAACCTCTTCATTTAGAATATCTATCTGATCATCTAGGTACAACATTTTTGGATCCATGTACTCATATTCTACTTACAATTTTCTAAGGGTTGCCCCAGTCTGTGTTTGTTTTATTTGGAATTATTTTCTACTTGGAAATACACACTGCAGAGAGTAGTAAGAAAAAATACTCCCTTGCATGCTACAATAGTTGTTTTATAAAAGATATAACTCCAAAAGAAATAAAACACTACTAGACATTTACTCAAAAGAAAAAACACATTTTATTAAAAAGACACTTGCCTGTGAATGTTTATAGCAGCACAATTCACAATGCGAAGTTGTGGAAACAACCCAAGTGCCCATCAATCCATGAATGAATTAATAAATTGTGACATATATATACACACACACACACACACACACACCTTGGAATAATATTCAGCCATAAAAAGATGGTGATCTAGTATTTTTTAACAACCTGAATAGAATCAGAGACCATTATCTTAAGTGAAATAGAGAGAGACTAGCAAAAAGAAATAAAAAAGTATAGAGAGAAAAGAAAAAACAATAGAAAAAAACAAACACCACATGTACTCAATTCTCAATTGGAACTTGTTGATTAACCGCTATGTACTCATACGGAAGCAAAATTTGGTGAAATTCAAGAAGGTGCGGTGAGGGAGAGGGGGGTAAATTCATAAGTGACAGGTACATTGCATGGGTACATTGTGCATTTTCTAGGTGAAGGGCACACTTATAACCCTGACTTAAAATAGTCAAAAATTATGTAACTAAAACATTTGTACTCCTATAATATTCTGAAATTTAAAGAAAAATTAAAACAAAGGGTGGTTGTCTTGGGAATTTTTGGAAAATAATTCAGTAAATACCTGAAAGATCTAGATTTATCTGATACAAATATTATATATTGGGAACTAAAGTATTATTAAATTTAAGTATTAATAAGTGTGAGATATTTGATTTTGTATACCACAAGGAAAATTTGATTTAACCTTTTTCTGGTTAAGTTGACAAAGTTGAGTAGGATAAATACAGATTTGGCTGATTCTAGTTGAGTGATATATGTATGCTTATATATTTGGAACAAACAAAAATATTTCAGAATTTTTTGTTTGCCAGTATTGCTCTAAATATTACAAATATTAGCTCATATATCTACAGAGTTGCCTTTATAACATTCATGAAGTAGAAACAATTATGAACTCCATTTTACAGATAAGGTAGTTATAGAGGAGAAATATAAAATAAATTACCTGACTGTACAGCTAGAATAGCAGCAAGACCGTTACGCTAACCCAGCCTGTGTGGTCCACAGTTTACACTGCACAAATTTGCCAGGCCCTAGTGTTTTTGTAAACATGCCAGGAAAGAGTAGAACAAATAGGCTGAACTAGAATGTAGATTATTTAATTCTCTTTACCCAAGTTTACTTACATCTCTGAAACCTACATTTATTCACCTTCAACACGTCTCTCTGCTTCCCTCCCTCCCATTGAAATATACTGAGTTATTTTTTTGAGGGTGGCCAGAACCATTACATTCTTTCATTTCCCAGTCAATAACTCCTTAGGAAATCAATTCCCAGCAATAAGGTTGGAGTTTATGTAGGAAAACAGGTCGCTTGATAATATCACAGTGAAAAGGAAGTGGAACTGAATATATTTTAGTAAGAACATACTCTGGGTTTTGTGGTTTTTCACATGCTTTTTTAAATCAACAGAGAAAACACAAAACTACTGATTCCTTTATATTATTCCCAAATGAAATTCAATCCTAAACATTCCCTAGCAGGAAAAGAAATAGATCTACTCTAGGGAAAGAGACCCAAATACATGTCTGCAAAATACCGGAAAGTGTATTGTGTATAATTAGCAGTTCAGAATATGTAGTCAGTAAGAAACATTCTCAAAGTAGAATATTTTTAGGAAGTAGGGATAAAGATAGTCCTATTTGCCAAAAACAACAAAACTGAATGCTCCTCTCATCTTTCACAACTGGATAAACTGCATGAATGAAAAAATAAAATTAGAATGAGTGTTGTGTGGCATGATTCCATAATATAAAGGAAAATGTAACGTTCATATTGCCAATATACATCTATTGTATTTTGAAGTAGATTTAATATTAAACATAGAATAAATACTACCAAGTATCTGCTTCTCACATTATTAAATGAGACATTAACAATTATGCAAGGGGAAAAGACAAGGGGAAAAAAGTGACAGGAAAGCTAACGAAATTAACATGTAACATTGATTGAGACTCAGAAAAAATGGTCAGAACCTTTTTTAAAAAAACTAAACATTTTGAAATGAGTATTAATATTAGAAATTTAGAGCAGATATAACACCACAGATAAAATCATTTAGATGTGAAAGATATAATTAACACCTAGAATTTAGAGAAAATAAGAAAATAAAATTAAAGTCATCATTGAGAGGATAGTAACAGATGGAGAGGCAACAAACCACTATTTATATTATATATATATTTTTTTAAAGACCAAATGAATCAAATAGAAAAATTTTAAATACAATAAAAATTAATACTAAGTGGAAGAAACATCACATTGTATTACTTAATACTGTATTATCCACAAAAAGCAAAAGATATAGTTCAACATACAAATACACATGTATGCAAATGCATAAACGTAAAAGACATATTTGCATTTTATTGACAGCATGATCCAGGCATCATGTATCAGGTTTTCTTTAGAACTAATCAATATAATTAATTCAATATAAACATTCCCAAATGACTAAATGTGAAGCTCACATACTGGTTTAAAAGGATGTATGCATAGCTTCTAAATTCATCTTCCATGCTTCTACCCATACTCTAAAACCAGTTTAATAAAACCTGTAATGCTGTCAGACTCCTACTTAAAAATGGCAGTTTTCCCATGAAAGTGGCAGCAGTGTCACAAGTGAATTGGGAAAAGGAAACAGTTTACATTTAAGAAAAAGAATGATCATGCCATGATTATGGAGCACAGTAAACTGAACCAGAGAAGTATTTTAGATGTAAGAAACAGAACGTGCATTAAAGTTGGATTCTAGCAGAGGGAAACAAGTGACTGAATAAGAAAGCCCAGGTAAGACTCTTCTGCAGAAAGAAAAATCCTGTTAATATGCAGGAAGGACCAATGTGAAAGATCAACATTACAATTATGTGTTGCTTATTCTGAAGTTATAGATAAGCAAATAATTGTTACGTTCATTGAAAGCCAATGATTTGATAGAAAAATTTCTGAAATGGTCACTAGAAATTATTGGTGTTCAAAATAAATATGCACCAAACTACTGCAGCTCAGGAAGTTGAAATGTCCTTAATGGCGGGCATTCTTCCTTTTCCTTCTTTTGGTGTGCCGTGTCATCTCCTGCACTCTGCTCTCTCCCTTCTCTCACTCTCTTCCTTCTCTTCTCTCTGATACAAAATATACTTATAATAAGTGATTTTTGTGATATGGGCTATTCTTACTAGGCATACACTCAGAAGAAAAAAAAATCATTTTATCATAAGATCATTTGCACTAGACCACTTATTGCAGCTTAATTTACAATCTCCAAAATGTGAAAACAACCTAAATACTCACCAAGCCAGGAATGGATTAACAAGCTGTGGTACATGTATACCATGAAATTTTTTCATCCATTAAAAAGATAGAGATTACATCTTTTTGATTAACCTGGATAGAGTGGAACACATTCTTCTTAGTAAAGTATCACAAGAATGGAGAAGCAAGAATCCACTGTACTCAATTCTAATATGAAGCCAATAGATAACTAATACATACCCACATAAAAAAAAACTCAAATCAATTGGGGGGGTCAGGGGAATGAGGGAGCAGGGAGAGGGGAGGATGGAGGAGGATGTGGGGTTATAGCACATGATACAACTCTTGGGGGCAGAACACAATTATAAGAGGGACTTTACCTAACAACCACAATCAGTGTACCCTAATTCTGTGTACTGTCAATAAACCTGAAGCAATAAATAAATAAATACATACATAAATAAATTTATATGTTTATACCCTAAAAAAAAGTCATTAGTAGACTTTGATAATCAGAGAGTATGGTGAAATATTTCATAACAATTCTTTCTTCTCAAACATTTACAGCACACATGAGCATATTATGTCTCTGCTGTATGGATGCCTATTTAGTCCCATTTTACTTGGACTAGTGTTTTTGACACTAATTACCCTCAGTAGATCAATGGTCACTCAATATAAACAATAACAAAAGATAGTTAAGAATAGTTGACAGATTAGAAGACAGAAAACAATGAATTCCCTTAGAAAGTATAAAATGAGCAGAAACCCAAAACCCAAGTCTGTGGAGTAAGCAATAAACAGGTTAAAAATAGTTCTGGGGGCTGGGTGCCTGTTGCTCAGTGGTGAGGGCACTGACCACATACAGCTGGGTTAGTGGGTTCGAACCTGGCCTGGGCCTGCCAAACAACAATGACAACTACAAAAACAACAATAACAAAAATAGCTGGGCATTGAGGCGGGTGCCTATAATCCCAGCTACTTGGGAGGCTGAGGCACGAGAATTGCTTAAGCCCAAGAATTTAAGGTTGCTGTGAGCTGTGACATTACAGCACTCAGTGCCGTGGGGGCGACACAGTGAGACTCTGTCTCAAAAAAAAAGAAATGTCTGGAATACTCTAACAAGATAAAATAATAAAAACATAGATATACAAACTGAACAATGATAAAAGGGTATAACTAAAATTCAGGACATTTTTGTTATTTATTATTTTTTTTTAGACAGAGTTCACTTTGTCGCCCTCGGTAGAACAGTGGCATCACAGCTCACAGCAACCTCCAACACCTGGGCTTAAACAATTCTCTTGCTTCAGCCTCCCAAGTAGCTGGGACTACAGGCACCAGCCACAATGCCCGGCTATTTTTCCAGATGAGGTCTCACTCTGTCTCAGGTTGGTCCATTTTTGTTAATTTTGAAATTATGAATGAAATATAATGACTCTATACTGATATCAGTAATTCTGCTACTAGATCTGGGGTCTTCAATCCACTTATGCACTATTTTTTCAATATTTGTGAATAAGGAGGAATTGTTCATTTCTCAAACTCTAGCTTCTCCGTTAATTCAGCCTAAATCCCAAGGCAAATTCATTAAAATCATTCTGATGCCTATACCAGGAACTTCAATTAGCTGCCTTCACTTTTATTTTATTTTATTTTACTTTACTTTATTTTATCCTATTATTTTATTTTTACTCAAGCACACTTACAACTCTCCACCTGCTCCTTCCCTGAATCAATGCAGTTAAACACGGATGGAGAGAAGTAGTCACTCTGGTCATTTTTAGTATAATTTGCAATCTTCAACCTGCTCAGAGACCATTCTGTAGTTCCAAAGCACGCATTCTTCTGCTCTACCAGATAGTCATTTTATACTTATTTCTTCTCATCTCAGATCTCTAAGACCTCATCACACATCTATTCTCTTGGCTGATGATCTTCCTACTTCTACAGAAACTGAGCAATCAGACAACATTCTCATGTCCTCACCTTCATATTATCCACATTATAAAAAAAATATTCAAGATCCCAACTAAACCCAACCTAGTTTTGGCCTAGATATCCTCATCTTTCATATACTTAAGGACAACATACTTCAAATAGTTTTCCCTCTTCTTTAATTAATCCCCATTAGCATATAAACAGGGTGTTTATTTCTCCATGGTTGGAAACATCCCCTTGTGCACCCTTTTTCCATCATCATTTTTTCTAGCTCTTTTAGAGCAAAACTCTTTCATTCTCTATCTCCAAATATTCTTCCTTCATTCTCTTAAGAATAAAAAACAAACAGGTTTTCCATGCATAACTTCATGAAAACTGCACTCTTCGTGACTCACATTTTACTAAATACAATTCTTATGTCTCTCATGTGTCTATTTAAACTATCAGGCACCTAGGACACAGTTGAGTTTTCTCTCCCTTCGTTTGCTTCAGATGGTTGACAGACACCTTACCTTCTGGTTTTCCTTACCTTTGGGGTTGTTCCTTTTCAATCTCTCTTACTTGGTACCTCACTACTGTCCTGTAAGTCAGAGAATGCCTTGGGTTTCATCTTCAGTTTGCTTGTGTTTTTGGCATCTGGGAGCTCATTTGAACCTTATCTGTTCACTTGGCTTTAAAAATCAGATAAAGGTTGCTGGTTCCCACATTTTTATCACCAGTTAAGAATTCTTCCATGAACTACAGACCCATACATACAACAGACTATTAAATATTTCCATGTCAAAATCTTGGGAATGTGTATCTTGAACTCAATAAGGCAAAAGACAAGCTTCTGTCCAAAATATACAATCAACAATAAGAAGACAAATGCCACAAATAAATATTGACCAAAGACATCTAACCAAACACAAGTGGAAAATAATCATTTGAAAAGATGTTAAATATCATGTATGTCATATAAAGAGATATGATCACACACCTACTAGAACGTCAAATATTCTAACCACAGACAACACCAAAAGCTGACGAGAATGTGACGCATCGGGAGCTCTCATGAATTTGAAACTTACTTTGGTATACGGTTGGGCATTTTCTTGCCAAACTAAACATACATTTACCAATTTATCAATTAATAAATTGATAAAAATAAATGAGCACCCAAGCTATGAGAAGACATGAAGGAAATAGGTATAATGATATATAATTAAAGAGATTACAAAATATGCTTCACCTTGAGAAATATTTGATTAATTCCTAACAAACTATTAGCATACTAGATTTTTTAAAAGATCATGCTGATAGGGACTTAAAAGAATATTCACACCAATCAGATAAAAGTAAACATCAATGTGCACCAATTAATAAAAAGGCTAAAACAGTGATCAGTAAAATTCTTTCTCAACATAGGAACATACTTTTGAAATGGAAGTGAATTCAAGAAATGGAAATGAGCTCAGCGTCTGTGGCTCAATGGGCTAGGGCGCCAGCCACGTACACCTAAGCTGGCGGGTTCGAATCCAGCCCAGGCCCGCCAAACAACAATGATGGCAGCAACCAAAAATGGCCGGGTGTTGTGGTGGGTGCCTGTGGTCCCAGCTGCTTGGGAGGCGGAGGCAGGAGACTCGCTTGAGCCCAGGAATTAGAGGTTGCTGTGAGCTGTGATACCACAGCACTCTATCCAGGGTGACAGCTTGAGGCTCTGTCTCAAAAAAAAGAAAAAAAAATAGCCAGGCATTATGGCAGGCACCTGTAGTCCTCGCTACTTGGGAGGGTGAGGCAAGAGAATCGCTTAAGCCCAGGATTTTGGGGTTGCTGTAAATGGTGATACCACGACACTCTGTCAATGGCAACATAGTGAGACTCTGTCTCAAAAACAAACAAACAAAAGAAATGGAAATGACAATCAATATATTGTTATTTTAATAATTTTTAAAAAATCTAACTTATATACCAAAATAAAATTTAACTTAATTAAATATTTAAAGGAAATAAAAGTACATCACAAAATAAACAAATTACACATGGGTAAATATAATTCATGGTAAAGAAATTAATTTTATTTTTAGTATGACAAGAACTCACAATCCTGAAAGTTTTTTTTAATTTGTTTGTATGAACATTCAAATGTTTCTCTGTGAAACAGCATGAGAATATTGCAATGTCAAATGCCAAAGCAAAAAAGTAATAATTTTGGCATTACTGAATTATATAAATACCACAAAAGCATTAAATGTGTGCTTTTTATTCCCTGTTCTGTTTCTTAAAACATTCCCTTACACATTATAGACACTGGATAACATTTGTTCAGTCAATAACATTTTGGAAAAATGGCCACTATTCAAAAATATAAAAGGGTATTAATAGGCATTTTCCTAACAATAATAATAGCAAATATGTGACAAAATGTTCAACATCACTGTATACACACATGAACACACAGAAAAGAAATCTGATAAAAAAAACTTTTGGAGATGTTGAGGCAATTATTTTAAAGGTTTAATCGCTCAACTTCTTGTAGACCTATAATGACCAAAAAGTATTCTGCTGAAGCTCGATAGTAGAGAAAAATTCATGGTATCAGTCAAGTAGCCAAGGAATTTCCTTACCTTAACCGCTAACTCAGACATCCCCTTCCTTTTTCTTTCCTCCTTGCTACAATGATATTCCTATTTTCCTTGCCTTTCAAAATTGAACATCTTACCAAAGAATTATAAAGAGTAGCCATCAGTCTGTGTTTAGAGAAGAATTAATTTCAGAAGAAATAAAAGGTTAAAGTTAGGTTATATTAATCAGTTAGATGTAAGCATTCCACATTGTTTATCAAATCAGCACCTTGTACCCCATGAATGAATTCATGTACACAATTGTGATTTAATAAAGAATTTTAAAAAATAAAATAAAATGATAAATTATAGTTATGTGCCACAAAACAGTGCTTTGGTCAATGATCTACTGTGTATAAGAAGGTGATACCACAGACTTTCAATGGAACTGAAGTATTACTATCACTTAGTGATACCGTAGCTATAGTAATATCATAGCACAATTACTTTGTGTTTTAATAAATGTAGTGTAGACTAAATGTGCATTGTTTATAAAGTAAATAATATGGCAGAAGTGTAACAATTAATAGTGTTCTTTAATTGGGTTCATTTATAACACAGAAGAGTTAAACAACCAAAAGCTGTTGAGAAAAATCCTGAACTATAGTAGTATTTCAAGTACATTAAAAAGTTGATAAAATCTTATCTTGTTTGCTATAGATCATATTGACACATTTCTTGACTTAAACTTTAACTATAAAAATATGTTATTACTTATAATAATCATTTGCATTTCTTTTGCATTAGAGCAATTTTTTTAATCTTTTGGATTAAATCATTTTTTATTGCTATGGACATTCTTAATTGTACCTTAAACTCAGTGTTTAAGAAAGACTCACAAATCCCTTGGTAGCTTTTTATAACAAACAATTCAATGTCTTTGCTTATAAAAATAAGTTCATACTAAAAGTAAAGGCTGAGCTTCAAATAATCAGATGCACTTAATTAAAAAAAAAGAAAGAGATATGAGGAGAGGTTTTGGGCTTCTGGCAATTATGAAATTTGTAATTTTAGAGGCACATTTCAGTGAAATCAACTTTGAAAAAGCTGTACAAAAATGCATTTTTAAAATCTTCTTAAATATAGTTAACAAAAACAGTAAAATACTACAGGCCACAATTTGAAGAAGAAAGATTAATATGTTCATGGAGATAGAAGCCAAAATTTAAAACTTTTAAAAGAGTGCCAGTAGAAATTCTAAGCTTAATATTTCAATGAATGAAATTAGATGTCAATGTTTTAGCAGCATGTGAGACCTAGCTTAATATAGAATCATCATTTTTAAAGATGTTTTAGAAGAAGGTAAGTAGGAAAAAAGAATTATAAATACAGAAAGGATTGCAATAAACTTAGAAGAAGCTGAAAATTGTCTGATATATGTCTAGTCAGTCCATTCTGAGAAAAAGAGATAATCAGTAAGTATGGCGGAGGTAATGTTTTTCATAAACAGCTGAAATTTCTGATAATTAATAAATATACCAAACCAAAAATTTAAAAAACAGGCACATGCAAAGCAGAAAAAATAAAACACAAATTCACCTCTACATATATCCACAGATTCTGTAGTGAAGTTAAATCAAAATAAACGCCATAAAGAAAATCTTAGGGGCGGCTCCTGTGGCTCAGTGAGTAGGGCGCTGGCCCCATATACCGAAGGTGGCGGGTTCAAGCCTGGCCTCGGCCGAACTGCAAAAACAAAAAAATAGCCGGGCGCTGTGGCGGATGCCTGTAGTCTCAGCTACTAGGGAGGCTGAGGCAAGAGAATCGCTTAAGCCCAAGAGCTGGAGGTTGCTGTGAGCAGTGTGACGCCACGGCACTCTACCCTGGGTTATAAAGTGAGACTCTGTCTCTACAAAAAAAAAAAAAAAAAAAAAAAAAATATCTAGACATCTGTATGACAATCTACATTAGTGTAGTTTTTACTCACGTGGCAGCGTCATTAACTCTGAGTTTGCTATGATTCCTGTAAAATCAAAACTAAGACTCTAGTATTC
>CAUYON010034062.1:0-19427 GCA_963573935.1 Arctocebus calabarensis
GTGGCTCAGTCTGGAGCCCCAGACAACACTCAAATACCTCCGCACTCTTGCCCCAGTTCTCTCAAGGCAGTTCAACTGAGTGCCAAGTCCGAAAGGACCCCAGACAGCTCATAGGTAAGGCCTTTCCAGTTTGCAATCTCACTGGTGCTATAGTCACAGCTGCCGGCAGGATTAGACCAAACGAACATACACAACCACTTGCCAGATCTCCACCGCTTTTGCCTTCCTCAGGGGGTCCAGAAGTCTCACGCTGTCTCCCTGTGTCCCCAAAGGGATGTTTCTGGGCAGATTTCGTCAGCCAGAGATGCCTGAAGTCTTCTCTCCCCAGTCTTACCAAGCCCAGTTGCAAGGAAGCTGTTACTCGGCCACCATCTTGGCTCCTCCTTTTGTTCCTTTTTTTAAATTTTTACTTCAAAATTAGATATGTGCAGTGTGCATAGAAATTTGTTCATAGTTTTTTTTTTTTAAACCATAGTCCAGCCCGCCAATGGTCTAAGGGATAGTGAACTGGGCCCCTGTTTAAAAAGTTTGAGGAGCCCTGGTCTAGATGATAGATCATAATTGCTTAGATTGGGCTGGTATCCCAAGGACGATAAAGATGAATGGATGGTACTAACACATATTTTGGATATAGACCCAATAGAAAAGAAAGAGAGAAATTTCTGGCTTAAGCAATTGGATAGGTGGGGATGACATTTACTATAATGGGTTAGACTAGAACATATGCTAAGAAGTTAGACATACTAAGTTTGAGCTGCCATGGATACATGTCAGGGGGAAAATCATATAGACAGTTGGATATATGGCGATTTAAGGGCAGGTCTATGCTAGAGACATGTACTTAGAAATAATGAACACAGGAATGGTTGTCATAAGAATCCTAGTCCCCTTTCTTCATATTTCAATACTTCTGCTCCATTTCCCAGGAGAAAACAATGTTGGAAAATTAACTTGGACCCATACCCATTTCCCACCTTCATTTCTTTCCAAGGAAGGAAAGATTGCTTTTATGATTGATGAAATTTGAATACCAAGACAAGCATACATAGCTTAAATGGCAGAAAATGCTCTGTCTTTTAAATTTACTATGTGAAGAGCTTGAATGTTCCTGATACTCCTAGGCCAGGCCCAAGTCTACGTGAAGAAGAATGTCTGCTGATCCATCTTTTCCTATATTTGTCAGCAGAGAGGGTAGGTGTTTTTATAACTTGAAAACATATTCTCTACCCTATTTCAGTATTCCAGTAGAAGAATATATGATTTTAGCACAGATCAAACCATATAATCCAAGATTACTTATTACCCTAAAGCAACCACATTTGAGATCATGAGGATAGAATAAATTATAGCAATGAAAAAGAAAAGGGAAAAAGTCCAGAAAATAGATGTTGGGAAAGAGGAGAACCATATGAAAGAGAATGAGAAGCTACAGGGTTAGAAAGAAAAGGAAAGAGTAGCCTATTAAAAGTGGTTAAGACATCAAAGGAGATGAAGACTCAAAGGTGCCCATTAGGCAAACAAGGAAGAAGAGGGAAATTCTTTTATATTAAGAAAGATATATATTTTTAATGTGCTACAGATATATCATTAAATGATGAAATGTTAGGAGGAACTCTTTTATTGTTAATAAGAAATCAAGGAGCTAATAGTATAAAGAACTAATAGTATAAAACTTACAGAAGAAAATGAACTACTATATTTACTCTTCCATGAAAGTCCTTTAATGCATGACCTACAACACTTTTATTGTTCCACAATGAGGAGATAATGCTTAAACTACTAATACTCTTGGGAAAGGTAATGGCTGATGGCATTCACATTATGACACGATTAATTAATAATGTACCATCTCACAGTAAGTTCTAGCAAATATTTCTGGGAGAAAAGAAGGTAGGCAGGAAGATGGGCCAGCTAATTCAACTGGAAAAGCCTGAAGTTTGTGGTAAACAAGAAATATCTATGGATTAGAAATACATAAGCCCTGACTTTTATGACCCTCTGAGGAACTAGAGCATTGAGCTCCACTTAGTTCGTTCTTCTTGGAGGATCCCCATTGGCAGAGATAAGCCTTCTCTGGATGGTATTGATTATGAGATAGCTGAACTGAAAGAATTTATAGTGTAAGACTCAAATCTAGATGCCTACTGGGAATCAAACTCAGTTGTCTGATAGCTATGAAGAGACATTTAAAAGGAAACCAAGTAAAGAGGAATAATTTGTGCTATTAACTTTGTCTCCAGTGTCAAGTAGACACATGTGGGGGTCTTAACCAAGCTAATGCCCATTTGCTCTTCTTCAGAATAATGTGGCTACAAGATTTTATGCCTGAAAGAACATTTCACTTTGTAGGTAAATAATACCATCTCATTCTTGGAACAGAGATGGTTCTTTAAACACTTTAAATTCCCTAAGACTTTTGGTTCCCACAGAAGTAGAGGACTTATACATGATTTTTGGAAATTCTCTGTTGGGAAACCTTATCATTAGTGAATAGGGTTGAAGATTCTGTCTTCATACAGATAATCAGAGCTCAAATCAATATAGACACTAATTTCCCATATATCTACAAATTCCTGACTAGTGGTGTCCAATAGAACTTTCTACAATCATGAAAATATTCTTTACCTGTGCTTCTCAATATGGTAGCCAGTAGGCATATATAGTTGCTGAGAATATGAAATCTGGCTAATGAAACTGAGAAACAGAATTTAGGAATTGTCTTTAAATTTAGATTATTTAATTATAGTTGTACATTGCTTAACAATGGGGATACACTCTGAGAAATGCATTTAGGTGATTTCATCATTGTATGAACATTACAGTGTACCTACATAAACCAAGATGGTATAGCCTATGATATACCTAGGCTACACAGTGTAGCCTATTACTCCTAGGCTACAAACCTCTGTAATACATTACTATACTGAGTCTTACAGGTAATTGTAACACAATGATAATTATTTGTGTGTCTAAACATATCTAAACATAGAAAAGGTATAGTAAAATTATTATTTATATTTTTATTATAAAAGTATAAAATTGTATATAATAAATACATTATAATTTACTTACTGTGAGATGGTATATTATATTTAATTATGTGTTACTTAATGTGAATCCAGCTTATGCATGTGAGGGACTATCATCATATATGTGGTCAGTTGTTGACTGAAACATTGTCATACAATATATGACTAGGTGTCTAGTAGCTAACAGATCACTCAGTTTTAGACTCTTCAGCCCAATGATGTTGATTTCTTTGGATACTGATAGTTCATGATAGTTCATTTCCAAATAGAATGAATCTCAATTTCCTATTCAGGCAAGGAAATACTTGGGCCTAACCTTCCTTCTACAAGTACGAACAAGACACAGAGAAAAAGGAGACTATAGCCTCTACTACATAAAACAATAAAATAAAATTTCTTCTTCTCTGCCTACCTCTGTTCCCCCTTCTACTCTTGGAGGTTTCTGAGATCTGATGCAAGCAGCAATCCCTGGTAGGTAGTACTAGGCGGTAGTGGAGATAACATTGGTAGACATTAAACTGATGTATTTTCATCTTCATTAATTTCAGTCTTGAAGCTCAGAGTTCAAGAGATAGGACAGAGTTTCTTTCAGAGGGTAAAGAAAATATCATTTCTGTTCAACACCATGAAGTTTAATGTCTTGTAGTATAAGGATATGATAGAGGTCACAAACCCAAACCCTACCTGTTATAGGCTGAATTGTACCCATAGGTTCTTTATTGAAGCTATAATCCAGGTACCTTAGAAGCTTGTTTTTGGAGATAGGACCTATAAAGAGGTCATTAAGTCAAAATGAGGCTTTTAAGTAGACCCTAGTCCAACCTGACTAGTATATATATAAGAGGAAATTTGGACATATGGGCATTTGGGCACCAAGATATGCATGCAAAGAGGAGAGGCCATGTAAAAACACATCAGGAAGGTGGCCATCAACTACCCGAGAGAGAGGCCTCAGGAGAAACCAATCCTTCAGATACCTTGATCTTATATTTATAGCCTCTAGAATTGTAAGAATATAAATTTATGTTTTTTAAACCACTTAGTCTGTGGCACTTCATTATGGCAGCCCCAGAAAACTAATATACCACTCCCCCCAGTTCTTAATATATTGTTAGGAAAAAGGAAAAAGAAGAAAATGGAGGGAAGTTTCTTATCTACACCCACCTTGGCCTCCCCCCGCCAACTCAATCCAGTCTCAAAGGAATGAGAAGAAACAGGGGCTTCATTAACAGCAGTTGTAACAGCAGGTTATCTGTGAGAATGAGGTATATGGGAAGCTGAGAACCCATAGGAATACCTGTTATGGCTTGGGCCCCATTCCCTTGATAGAACAAATAGAAAGGAACATGTAGGGTTCTAGAGCCTGAGTCAGTTGCATTGACTTTCTACTATCTCTCTGCATAAATAATAGGAGCCAGAAGAGATCATCTACATTATACCCCTACCCTAAAGCAGCAAGCCTCAAAACGAAATAGGAAAACATGTTATGACCTGGGTTCCTTGCAGGGTAGCTACTGTCTTTGAGGCTATAGGGTGATTTTGGAATTAAAGGTTATGGACACAGAAAATAGATTGGTTCAATATCTCCAAAATAGTACCCTACCTCAAGCTATTAATAGAAAGTATATATTAAAACAGTTCCAGGGAATTGATTGGTAGGGAAACAATTTATGCAAGTTAATTAAAATTTTGGCTTCCGTTGTTTAAATTATACTGAATGAGCAGAGCTGAGATTGTTTCAAATGTTAAAGGCATTAACCAAATCATTAAAGGCAGACCCCTTCTGTGATGAGAATATGGGCAGGAAATTTCTTCAGAAATAGGCCCCAGTAAATTTATAAAACCAGATACAAAAAAGGAACAACAGTGTAACCATCTGAACCCAGTGAGCACACCCTGCATGTTATGAGAAGTCCCCCTGATTTTAGCAAAAAGATGGCTGTGAACTGTAATCTGACTGCTAATGAGAGGCAAAGAGCCTTTCAAGCAACCCTTGCAGACCGCGCAGCTGGTTTCTCCAACACTGATCCCTTCTGTTCTCACATCCTTTAGTGCAAACAATTAACCCCATGATTTTCACACATTGTATTACTCTCGGTGCATTAAAAAATATACACCCTTTCCTGGCCTTAATTCTTTCTCTCAATCCACAAAACAATCCTTTGACCTGGCTATTACGACAGTGCTGGGTTTTGGTTTTGTATGTTTTTTTCCTTTTGACTTTCAGCTCATTTTATTATTATATCAAGTACTCACCAGGCACCTCACCCGATTCCTGAACACTGCCCCACTGGTCATTTTCATCCTGTCTTTGATCCTCACCCAGACCCTAAAAACAACTTTTAAAACATCAAGTATTGCTAAGGCCCAATTCCCACATTTAGACCTTCAAGTTTCTGATCTCAACATAGATTGTTTTTAGCTGATTGCCAGCAAATTAGGCTGAAAGTACCTAGTATCTTCCATGGTTTTATTTTACTTGTTTTAGCAGAGGACATCAAGGAATTAAATTATTGAAATAAAATCATTATTGAAATTAAATTATTTTAAATTAAAATATCTGAAGTTCATTCACTCTTAGAAACAGTAGATGTGGGCTCAGCGCCTATAGCAGCTAGGGCACCAGCCACAAACACCCGGGCTGGCGGGTTTGAACCCAGCCTGGGCCTGCCAAACAACAATGACGACTATAACAAAAAGATAGCCAGGCATTGTGGCGGGTGCCTGTAGTCCCAGCTACTTGGGAGGCTGAGGCAAGAGAATCAATAAGCTCAAGAGTTTGAGGTTGCTGTGAGCTGTGATGCTAGAGCCCTCTACCTAGGGTGGCATAGTGAGACTCTGTCTCAAAAAAAAAAAAAATTAAAAAAAAAAAGAAACTGCAGATGTGAGGAGTATGATTTAGTGGCAGGAAGCTTTGCCTGGTAATTCCTCAAGTAACAAAAACATTCAAAGAAATCAAAAACTGTTCACTGTTAGACATTGGTTTTGCTTTTTAACCTACAGATGAAAGGGAGGCATCTATAATTGGGTCCTTCTCTTCAAATACTCTTACTGTTAACAATTGAAACCACTTTGTCAAATTATTTCTATGGAAGCTGAATTTCACAGGAGATTAGCGTTTGGCAGGAGATTAATTAGATGAAATATCTAGTGCATGATTTTTAGATATTGCTCATCCTTCTGCCAGGGTAAATACAGGCTACAAAATTTTACCATACTACTCTGCCCATGGTCTAAAGATTAAAAGTATATCAGAATTGAGTAGTAAATATGGGAAATTACTTAACTCCATGTAAACACTAAGTGCTTATGTTTCTCTTCCTTTTTTTCAGTTCCGAAAATATATCCTTTAAGTCAGTCAAAAACCTAAAGGTTTTTCGAGCTTTTTTTTTTTTTATCTCATGGCACACTTCAACCTACAGTTAAAACTTCCATGGCACATTGAAGTTATGTTGATCAAAAAAAAAAAAAATCAGAAAAGAAGATACTGTGCTTTGAACTTCTTTTGACAATAATTTAATTAATGATCTTTAAAAATTTTTGTGGCACTCCTAAGGTCCACTGATGGCACACCAGCTGAAAATCATGGCTTTAAGTTAATAAGGTATCCTTTGTCTATTTTGAAATAATTTCAAACTTACAGAAGAGTCACAAGAACAAAACAAACAAAGAAAAAAACTCTTATACAACCTTCAGCCAGATTTATCAACTGCTAACTTGTTTTTCCTAACCACTTAAATGAAGACTGCAGACATCAGGCCACTTATATTCATAAGTGCTTAGGTGAGCATTTCCTAAGAACAAGGACATACATTACTTATCTACAGTATAATTATAAAATTTAAGAAATTTAAAATCACTGAAAGACTAATATTTAATATAGAATCTATCTTCAAATTTTGCCATTTATCCTAGTAACCTCATTCCTGCCTCCCACAGAAATGTACTTATTAGAAACAATAAATAGATAAGCAACTACACATCCACACTAGAGAAAAACACAATTAAATGCAAGTGTGGGGGAAGGGAGGAGGGAAAAGGGAGAGGGGAGGGTGATTGGTGAGCTCTCACCTAATGGGCACAATGTAAGGGTACTCAGCACACCCCCTGGGTGAAGGGCTCAACTACAACTTGAACTTTACCTTACAAATGCAAACAACGAGGGCAGCACCTGTGGCTCAAGGGGGTAGGGCACTGGCCCCATATGCCAGAGGTGGTGGGTTCAAACCCAGCCCTAGCCAGAAACTGCAAACAATGTAACCTAATCATTTGTATCTTCATGCTAATCTGAAATAAAAATATAAATAAATACTAATACAAATAAGGAAATAGTAGATAGTAATTATTTGCCATAAGTAAATAATGTTCTTATTTTCTAGTTTACCTTTCCTGGGTAAATTTTTTAAATAAAGGGCAGATACTTGTATATTTTCTTAGTTCCCTTTTTCTCTTACATATAATGGAGCACATTACATATGCCAGTTTTATACTTTGTTTTTCACCTTACAATAGATGCTACAAACCACTTTATATCAGTCTATAAATATATGAAATGCTTTATTTTTCCACCATTCCAATTTTAGAACAAATTTTGCTGGAGGAGCACTAAACAAGTTACCCTATGTGAATAATTTTCTAGGATAATGCTTAATGGACCAACAGACACGTCTATGTCTTACAACTGTACCAGTCCTCAAGGAGATAGGAATAGAAATTGAAAGTAGGTGTGTTTGCAAACTTTTCCTAGCAATCAGACAAAGTAATTTTATGTCTGTTGAATCTAACAAGTTTTAAAACTTGGATTACATTTTTATATCTTTGTTATTTCATTTTTATACTGATAATTTTTATTGTTATTTTACAAATGTGTATGTCCGTGATGAATCTGAAATTGAAATTTCTGGCCTTTGCTACTGCTCAAGAGGAACTTCTTTGTGTGTTTGTAAAAGTTTGAAATTACAAAGTCTTAAAGAAATAATCTTAGTGGAAAATAATGAAAGTAGTGAATTAACTCACCCGAGATAATTAATGTTTAATATAATAACAAGCATTTAATACAGTTTAACAAACAGCTGTTGAATATCTTCCACATATAAAAGATAGGATATCTATGTTGATTTTTAAGGAAAACTAGGAACAAGCAATGAAAAGAATATGGGTTTTAGAGTCAGAGAGGTAATTCTAAATTCCCATCCCCGCCTCACTCACCATTTCACCAGGTAACAAGTAGTGCTTACCTCCTTTGCTGTTTTGATTCTTGTTCAGTAAAACAGGGGATATCAAATCCACTTAGCTATAAGGAAAAAAAAGAGAGTTTAAGTTACAAATTAATATCTGTAGATATTATTTGCTTGGCACACAGTGTTTTGTTTCACTTTTTGTTCAGAATCTGCAGAAGAGGTGTTTAGCCTGGCCAATCATATTCTGCCTTCACTAACATATATTTATTTTTAAGCTCCCATTTTAACTAATAGATTAATACCTGGGTGTTCACAAGCACAGAGGGCACCAAGTGAAGCTCTGACTCTAAATATGCATTATAAACATGTTAAATTAGAAAGCAAGTAGATAATTCATCTTCAGACAAATGAGCCAATCACATGTTTGTTATCTAAATATTCATTTTAGGGGCAACCTATAAAACATTTTAATCCAAGCTTGTGAGTTATCTACTGATAAAGAATAAACTGTGGGAGGAAAAAAGGCATCCTAAATAAGAGTCACTCTTGAAATTCTTACTACGGTTCCTCATCTGCCCATTTTTTATATAAATATAATGGCTTCGCTTCCTTGCCTCTTCAAAAAGTGCTTTTCTGGCATCCAACTTGATTTTAAGATTGAGTTTCCATTTAAAAAGCCTAAATTGGAAGTTAACACTGAAGCAAAGCACAAATAGAAACTAAGACTTGAAAGCTGCCTGGGAATCCTGGTGAACAGCTATTGAAGCAAGGTTGGCAAGGCAATTTGGTATGCCGCTCTTTTCTGGCAGTGTCTCACTACTTGAGCTGCTGTGTTCAGCACTTCTTTGTTGACATCTAGTCCACAGTCTGTGTTCGTTCCCTTTAAAAAGCAAATTTAAGGATTTTATTTTATTTTTATTTTTATTTTTTTTGTACCCTTTGTCACCCTCAGTAGAGTGCCGTGGTGTCACACAGCTCACAGCAACCTCCAACTCCTGGGCTCAGGAGCTTCTCTTGCCTCAGCCTCGCAAGCAACTGGGACTGCAGGCGCCTACCACAATGCCCAGCTATTTTTGTTGTTGTTGTTGCAGTTTGGCCGAGGCTGGGTTTGAACCCGCCACCCTCGGTATATGGGGCCGGCGCCTTACTGACTGAGCTGCAGGCACCGCCCAAGGATTTTATTTGTAATAGCAATCTAGTTGCAGTCTCCCATGCCTACCTAGTGGTGTTTCAAAGATCTAGGATGGAAGATCACAAGAAATGACAAAGATTTCCTTCTCTGTGAGGCATGCTTTTGGACTGTCTGTTCTTGATCAAGGACATTTGAAATCTGTTAGGGGTTAGGAAGTGTGTGTGTGTGTGCATATGTGTAACAGCAAGCACAAGAATGAGAAAGAGATGAGGAAATGAGATGAGAGAGATGTTAATTTGAGGGCCTAGAAAAAATGCAGGAAAGGAAGTCTTCTCAAAATAAAAGCACAATTTTAATGGTAGATTATTACAATAATGGCCCACAATTTGTTGACATCTCCCTACATCCATACTTTGGGAAGTCCCCTCGTAAACTGATTCAGGGAGGGGCCACGTGACTTGCTTTGGTCCTTGGAATATTTCAGAAATTCTTCTGGATTACGACTGTCTTCCTTCTCTTGGAAATGTGTGCCATGTGCGAAAGCCTGGGCTAATCTGCTGGATAATGAGAGGCACATAGCCCTCTTGTCCCCCTGTCACAATGGCTGCCAGCCAGCCAACCCTAGAAGCAGGGCCACTTTGCTAACCTGCAACAGAATTCAGATCCAGGGGTAAACACAGCTAAGACCAGAAAAAAAATTACCCAGCTCAGCCTTGCCCAAATTGTCAACCCATGGCATTATGAGTCTAATGAATGGTTGTTGTCTTAAGCCACTATGTTTCAGGGTGGTTTGTTATACAGTAATAGATAACTGATAGAAGCCAGTTTGAGTTTTGTTTCTTAAAAGTGTTAGATAAAGGCAAAATGATAATATTCTTATCATGTCTTCAATTTCAATATTATTGCCTGTAATAGATATGCTCAAAAAGAAACCAGTTCTATTCATAACAGCAAGTAAAAGTTATTGCCACCTATTTTCATCCTCTGAAGAGTTGATTTTAACAACTTACTATCCTAAAGGTTTCAAATGTTGAATCTATAATTTTATATTGAAATGACTTAGGAAAATTACTTAGCATAGTGCCTGGAATCTATTAGGCTCTCAGACAATATGTTTAGTAAAAGGAAAACACTGAGAACATGGACGGTAAAATAATTGGGTGATTCAAAAATTAACAATCAAAGCCACCTCTAGAGAAAAGTTTTCAAATGTAAAATTTTACATTAAAGAAAATACATTACAATCTTCCTAGCTGTAAATCGCATGCAGTCAATAAGGGAGCCAGTGAAGAAATGATATAAAAGAACTAAGAGAAAAAGTCCTGGGGAAAAAAACGGTTTAACAGCAGGCCTTTAACTTATTCCCTGCCTACTAGGTGAATGAATGACTTTGACCAGGCCACCGTGGAAACATGCTAAAGATATTTACTAGCAGGTTTTTTAAATATAAATAAAGCTGGAATTCTTGTATTTATGAAGCATGGCTACCTGGACCTGAGAGATACTCAAATAAGCTATATAATTAATGGAATAAAAAATAAAAATGTTTCAAACGCAGCTGGATTCTTTTTCTGGGCAGTGTTTCTACACACTTACATACATTGCCTAATACATATATGTTAACCCAGAATCAAAACGTGGCTAATAAAGAAGAAAGTACATGTTTGGAGGCTGGAACTGACTATTTTGGTATCCTCCGAGGATGGAATACTGAACCTATGCCTAATGCTTTCCTGCATCCTGTGAATTATTTAGTTACTGGTACTGGTAAGTGATTATTTTATGATTCGATATTTTGCGTTGTCATGAGCACACTTTTTCCTTTGTGATGAATTTCTACATGTGCCTTTAATTAATGCTTCATCGTAACTATTTTGAATAGTAATGCATTGTATTCTTGAAAATCACTAAGAGAGTAGATTTTAAATGTTCTCACCATAATAATGATAAATATTTTAAGTTATACAAGTTATTGAGCTCTATTTAGCCATTATTCCTCAGGTATACATATTTCCAAACATCATGTTCTCCTAATTTCTACATTATACAATTTTTTCTCAATTAAAATAATCATTCACTCAATTAAAAATAAATATGTTACTGGCTGAACAGCCCTTGTAGACCTCCAGCAAAATCATCTCCAAATTCTGTGTTCCTACAATAGTTATGGCCCATATAGTGAGTTTACATGTCTGAGTCCCCTACTAGACTATGAATTTCTCAAGGCTAGGAAATGTATTCACTTATATATGCCCATCAAAATGTCTAGAATTTAGTAGACACTTAGTAAATGTCTGTTGAATTCAATTAAATAAGAGAAAATTCTTCTTAGGATTGAAGCTTTAGCAGAAATATTCCTAAAATGATTACAAATATTGAAAAAGTATTTTAAAGGAATAACATGTATTTTTACATAATCTTGGAGATTAGTGAGGGACCCTTCTAAGAATTAGCCCCAAATTAGAAGTCATATGGAAATAGTCATACTTGGCTATCTAAAAATTTTTATTTCTTTATGAAAAATATTAACACATAAATAAAGATAAAGGGAAAATGATAACCTTGGAAAACATTTTCAATATGTATAATAGACCGGGGGGGAAGCATTCTTACATAAATAACTCCTATAAATTAATTTTTTAAATAAACGCTTCAAGAGAAGAACAGACAAAGAAAACAAAGGAGCAATTCACAAAAGAAAGATAAATAGGCATGAAATATATCCAAAAAGGTTCAGACAAGCCTATAATCAAATAGGGACTTTCGTCCAACCAGATTAGCAAAGATAAAACAGAATGATAAACTTCCACAGACATTAGAAATAAAGCAGATGTGAAAAGATGACAAAGGAAATCTGAAGCAAATTAAACAGAAAGTCTGAACCAGAGAAACACAACTTCTCCTCCTGACTCCTCATCTCTGGTACGCTTCCCAGGAACCTCTTTTATTAGGGAAGGTTACTTTTGGACAAGGTGATATTTGGTGACATTTGGAGAGTAGAAAAGAAGCAACAAACAGTACTCGGAGAAGATTATAGTTGATCTGCATGGTGACAAACAAGCATGACTTAAACAACGTACATTTCTCAGTTTCTGACCCAACTGACCAACATTACCACCAATTCAACCTCCCAGTAGCACCAGCTTCCACGGACCTCTCCGGCAGCCCCGTCTGTGATACCAGTTCAGCAATCAGACATCCATGGCTTCCTGGATTTACCACAAATTTCATACTGTTCATGATGATGCTTCAGGCTGTGACAGTGAATTTCTCTAATCTATGATTCTCTTTTTCAGAACTTCACTTCCTGCAGTTCCTCCCACTTTTATGTAAATTGTAAGTCTTTTGGTAAAACCTTCAATTCCATACACTCACACAGAGGCCCGTACATGTACACATGTGTGCACATATGCACACCCACTAAGAACTCAATACTCAATGGATGGATTTAACTTCACAATGAGGGAGAATTCATCAATTGTAAGATAGGTCAGATAAAGGTCATTTAACACTCACATATGAGCCTATAAAATGGCATAACCTCTTTGAAAACTGTTCGGCAGTTTCTTAAAAAATTAAACATGGACCTCCCTTGTGATTCTGCGATTGCACACCTAAATATTTACCTAAGAGAAATGAAAGACTATGTCCACAAAAAGATGTGTACGAGAATGATCATAGAGTTTATTTGCAATAACCTCAAACTAGAAATAATGAAAATGTCATCAAAAGAGGAAAGTAGACCAGGCACAGTATAATCCTAGCACTCTGGGAGGCGCAGGCAAAGGCATAGCTTGACGTAAGGTTGGAGACCAACCTGAGCAAGAGTGAGACTTCGTGCCTACTAAAAGTAGAAAAATTAGCCAGGTTTGCCCACAATGCTGGCTACTCAGGAGGATTGCTTGAGGAATTCAAGGTTGCAGTGAGCTATGATGATACCACTATACTCTAGTCAGGGTGATGGAGCAAGACTCTGTATCAAAAAAAAAAAGTGAAGGCATAAATAGAAAATAATACAATGGAATCCCATACAGCAATGAAAAGGAATGAATCATTGATACACACAACAACATGTGGGTCTCGAAAACAATGTTTTGAGTAAAAGAAGCTAGAAAAAAAAAAGAGTATATATTATATTAATTCATTTATAGGAAGTACAAGAACAGGTAAAACTAACCAAAAAGGAGAGAAATCAGAACCATGGTTGCTTCACAGGAAGGGGATTGACTGAAAAGGGATAAGGTAATACTCACAGGAGTGATAGAAATGTACTATATCTTAATTGCTCTGGTGGCTACATGGATGTACATACTTGTCAAAATGTATTAAATTCTTCACTTAAATCTATACATTTTACCATGTATAAATACCTTAATAAAAAATATTTTTTAAAACAATATAAAAGATAGTGAAAAAAGAGTGACAATATAATATCTATTTGTTTAAACAGCTAGGAAGAGAAAAGAAATGGGAGGAAAATCAATATTTTTTAAAGTTCTATTTTAAATTATTATGGGTATATATTAGTTGTATATATTTATAGGGTACATGTGATGATATAGCCATATAATGAGTATTAATCAAATCAGGGTAGTTGGGGTACCCATAAACTCAGGGATTTATCATTTCTTTCTGTTAAGAACATTCCAATTCCATTCTATTAGTTATTTTAAAATATACCCTAATTTATGGTTGATTATACTCACTTCACTGTGCTATTACATATTGTTCATTCTATCTCTCTAACTATATGTTTGTACTCATTATAACCATCTTCACTTTATCTCCCCCCTCCATACTACCCTTCCCACCTCTAGTAATTATCTTTTCTCCATCTCCATGAAATCATTGTCTTTAATACTAAGCTCCCACCTATGAGTGAGAATATGTGAGATTTGTCTTTATATGCTGGCCTTAATTCAGCTAATCGATTAAGTTAATTCAGTAATGCTTCTCCAGTTCCATCCATGTTGCTGCAAATAGTAGGATTTCATTCCTTTTATGACTGTATGATAATCCATTGTGTATATGGACCACAATTTCTTTATCCATTTATCCATTGATGGACACTTAGATTGCTTGCAAATTTTGGCTATTGTGAATAATGCTACAATGAACATGTGACTGCATATATGTTTTTGCTACACTAATTTCCCTTCCTTAGGATATTCACCTAGTAGTGAGATTGCTGGGTCATATAGTAGTTCCAGTTTTAGTTTATGAGGAACCTCCACACTGTTCTCCATCATGGTTGCACTAATTTACATCCCCAACAAAAGTGTAGGAGAGTTCCCTTTTCTCCACATCCTCACCAGCATCCATTATTGCCTTTTTACTAAACGTCATTTTAACTGGGGTGAGATGATATTTCATTACAGTTTTGATTTGCACTTCTCTGATGACTAATGATGTTGAGCATTTTTTCATCTACCCATTAGGCATTTGTATGTCTTCTTTTGAGAAACATCTGTTCAGATCATTTGGCCATGATTCATGGAATTATTTGATTTTTTTCTGTTGTGTTGTTGGAGCTCCTTGTATACTTTACTTATGAAGGTCTTGCCAAACAGGAAGTTTGCAAATGTTTTTTTTTCCATTCTGTGGGTTGTCTCTTTACTTTGTTGATTGTTTTCTTTGCTGTACAGAAGCTTTTAAGCTTGTGTAATCTCATTTGTCCAATTTTGCTCTCATTGCCTTTGCTTTGGAGGTATTTTCAGGAAGTCTTTGCCCAGATCACTGTCCTAACGCATTTCCCCAATGTTTTCTTCTAGTTGTTTTATAGTTTCAAGTCTTAGATTTATGTCTTTAATCTGCTTTTATTTTATTTTTGTATATAGTGAAAGATAAGGGCCTAGTTTCATTCTTCTGTGTATGCATATCCAGTTTTCCCAGCACCATTTATTGAAGAGACTGTCCTGTCACCACTGTAGGTTGGTTACTTTGTCAAAGATAAGCTCACTGTAAATTTCTAGATTGATTTCTATGTTCTCTATTATATTCCATTGGTTTATGTGTCTGTTTTTACGCCAGTACATTTCTGTTTGTGTTACTACAGCTCTGTAATGTAATTTCAGTCAGGTAATGTGCTTCCTTCAGCTTTGCTCTTTTTGCTTATGATTGCTTTGGCTATTTGAGGTCTTTTCTGTTTCATACATAGTAGAACCTCTATAAATTGATCACTCCAGGGACTGTAACAAACTGGTCAACATAAGGAGATGGTCAACATAAGGAGCTAAGCCTACTCTACTGATACATACATGTGGTACATGTCTGGTCTATTAAAATTAGGTCAACTTAAGGAGGTGGTCATATACTCATATTTGGAGGTGCTACTGTTAACTTTAGGATTATTTTCTCCATATCTATAAAGAACATCATTGGTATTTTGATGAGGATTACATTGAATCTATGGATTGCGTTGGGTACTATGAACATTTTAGCTATATTGATTCTTCCAATCCATGAGCATGGAATATTATTCCATTTTATTGTGTTGTCTTCCAATTTCTTTCATGATGGTTTTACGCTTTTCATTATAGAGCTATTTCGTTTCTTTAGTTAAGTTTATTCATAGGTATTTTATTTTATTTGTAGCTACGCTAAATGGGATTACTTTCTTGGTTTTTTTTTTTTAAGAGCTACTTTTATTTTTTGTGTGTGGTTTTTGGCCGGGGCTGGGTTTGAACCTGCCACCTCTGGTATATGGGGCCAGCGCCCTACTCCTTTGAGCCACAGGTGCTGCCCTTCTTGGTTTCTTTTTAACACTGTATGATGTTGGCATGTAGAAATGCTACTGATTTTGTGTATTGATTTTATGTCCTGGAACTTTATTGAATTCATCTACGAGTTCTAATAGTGTGTGTATGTGTGTGTGTGGAGTTTTTAGGTTTCTCTCAATATAAACATCATATTGTCTCTAAAACAGGATTAATTTTACATTTTCATTTCCATCTTTCATGCCCTTTATTTCTTTCTCTCGTCTCATTGCTCTAGCTAGAACTTCTAGTACTATGCTGAATAGCAGTGATGGCTGTGAGCATCCTAGTCTCATTCGAGATCTTAGATGAAAGATTTTCAGTTTTTTCCCATTCAGTATGACTAGCTATGTGTCTTTCATGTAACAGCTTTTATTGTGTTGAGGTAAGTCATTCTATACCGGGTTTTTTTGAGACTTTATCATAAAGGGATGGTGAATTTTAATGAATGCTTTTCAGCATCAATTGAAATGATCATATGCATTTTATCTTTTGTTTTGTTGATATGACGTATCACATTGATTGGTTTGCATATGTTGAACATCTTGCATCCCCGGAATGAATCCCACTTGATCATGATGAATAATCACCTTAGTGTGTTGTTGAATTTGATTTGCTAGCATTTTGTTGAGAATTGTTGCATCTATGTTCATTAGAGATCTTGACTGATAGTTTTCTTTTACTGTGGTGTCTTTGCCCAGTTTTTGGTAGTAGGGTAATATGGTCCTCATAAAATGAGTTTGGGATTATTCTATTCTCCTTGAATTTTTGAAAGACAGGTTAAAATAGGATTGGTATTAACTTTTCTTTGAATGCTTTGCAGAATTCAGCAGTGAAGCCATTGGATACTGGGATATTTCTAGGTGGGAGACATTTTATTACTGCTTCTATATTATTACTTATTTATTTGTTTATTCATGTTTTGGATTTCTTTCTGGTTCAATCTTGGTAGGTTATATGTGTCTGGGAATTTATTCATTTCTTCTAGATTTTTTGATTTTTTGGCAGATAGTTGCCCATAGTAGTCCCAATGATCATTTAAGTTTCTGGAGTATCAGTTGTAACATTTCCTTCTTATTCCTGATTTTATTTCTTTGTGTCTTCTCTCTTTTTACTTAATCTGCATAATGTTTTGTTGGTCTATCTTTTAAAAAAAACATTATTTTGTTGATATTTTGTATTATCTGTCTGGTTTCAAATTCCTTTATCTCTGCTTTCATCTTTATTATTCCTTTTGTTTTACTAATTTTGGGTTTGATTTGCTCTTGTTTTCCTAGTACTTTGAGATGCATTGTTAGGTTGTTGATTTAAACCTTTAGTGTGATTTCAATTATTTCATATTTTTTATGCCTTGTTTTGTGGATATATATGTTCCATCCTTGAGAATGATCCATGAGCTGAAAAGAAGAACATAAATTCTGTAGCTCTTGCATGAAATATTCTGTAAATCTCTATTAGGTCCGTTTGGTCTGTAGTGCTGATTAAATTCAACATTGCCTTGCTGATATTCTGTGTGAATGCTCTGTCCAATGCTGAAAGTAGTAGAGTGTTAAGTTCTCCAACAATTATTGTATTAGGATCTATCTCTCTCATAATGTTTACTTTATAAAATCTTAGTTCTCTGGTTTGAGGTGCATTATCTTTAGAATTATTATGTCATCTGGCTGAATTGACACCTTTATCATTACATAATGACCTTTTTTTTTTCATTTTACAGTTTTTTTCTTGAAATCTATTTTATCTCATATAAATATAGCTAGTCCTTACATAAGTGGCTCACATTTGTGGCTCATATTATATTGTTATTGGACAGAGCTAGCCTAGAGAGATGCCGACACTATTTTGAAAATCTTTTGTTATTGTAAAAATAATATATGTACAGAAAACTTAGCAACATATAATTTTGTAAGTAATTATAAATGGAACATTGCAAACCACCACTCAGATCAAGAAATAAAGTATCCAATGTACTCAGCCCTACTATGAAGCTACTTTATAGTTTTCATATGAAAGTTATAACCCAATTATAGCACAAGAATATGGGAAAGGGACAAAGGAGGGGAAGGGAAAGGGGAGGATGGATGGAAAGAGGGTAAATGGTGAGATCACATTTATGGTGCATCTTAGAATGGTATAGGTGAAACTTACTAAATGCAGAATACATGTTTTCATATAATAACCAAGAAAATCCCATGAAGGTTATGTTGAACAGTTGCATGAAAATATATTAGATTGTATATGAAGCCCACACACTGTACCCCATGATTGCACTAATGTACACAGCTATGATTTAAGAATAAAAAAAGGTTATTCAATAAATAATGCTATAAAAGTTGAAAAAAATTCTCTAGGATACTAGCAAATTTACCATGTGTCCCTTCTCATTATTGTATTGTTGTAAGTCTTGCAGGTATTTTTATAGTTTTGCCACCTACATATATAACCCTAAATAAGTTTTAGCTTTGCATATTTTATACTTTCATGTAAATGAGATCAAACTGTATGTAATCCTATTGGTCTTACTTATTTTATTTGTTTGCAGTTTTTGCCTGGGCTGGATTTGAACCTGCCACCTCCGGCATATGGGGCCAGTGCCCTACTCCTTTGAACTACAGTGGTCTTACTTATTTTAAATATATTTTTAATATTCATTCAAGACATTGCATATATCTGTAAATATCTATGGTTACATAATGTTCTATCATATGATTCTACCACAGAGTCCATATTCATTTTCCTGTTGATAGACATGAGCTGCTTTCAGAGTTATTATTATTGTTTTAAAATTATAAATAACACTACTATAAACATTTTTGTACATGTAAATGAAGAATATGTGCACATTTCTCTAACTACATACATATTGAGTTGAATTTACTGGATCATAGACCATGCATATATTCAGTTACAAAATAAATATTATCAAAAATGGTAATGTACAGGGCGGTGCCTGTGGCTCATTGAGTAGGGTGCCGGCCCCATATACCGAAGGTGGCAGGTTCAAACCCGGCCTTGGCCAGACGGCAAAACAGAAAAATAGCCAGGCGTTGTGATGGGCACCTGTAGTCCCAGCTACTCAGGAGGCTGAGGCAAGAGAATCGCCTAAGCCCAGGAATTGGAGGTTGCTGTGAACTGTGTGACGCCACGGCACTCTACCCAGGGCAAAAAAGTGAGCCTCTGTCTCTACAAAAAAAAAAAAAAAAAAAGAAAAGTGGTAATGTACAAACTATGGTTTATTTATACCAGTAAAGCGTAAGTGTACCATTGTTCGTTATTTCTGCCAGTATTTAATATCATTATACATTATACTTTATACATTATACTTTTTGCC
>CAUYON010034063.1:0-19957 GCA_963573935.1 Arctocebus calabarensis
AAAAAAAACTGGGTGTTGTTCAGGAGGCTGAGGCAAGAGAATCGCTTAAGCCCAAGAGCTGGAGGTTGCTGTGAGCAGTGTGACACCACGGCACTCTACCCAGGGCGATAAAGTGAGACTCTGTCTCTACAAAAAAAAAAAAAAAAAAACAACTGGGTGTTGTGACAGCTACCTATAGTCCCAGCTACTTGAGAAGCTGTGGCAAGAGAATCACTTAAGCCCAGGAGTTTGAGGTTGCTGTGAGCTATGACATATTCTACCAGAGGTGAGAAAATGAGACACTATCTAAAAACAAAAGAACAACTTGGCATAGTGTTGGGCACCTGTAGTCCCAGCTACTTGGGAGGATGAGGCAAGAGGATCACTTGAACCCAACAGTCTGAAGTTGCTGTGAGCTATGACACCACAGCTTTCTACCAAGGGTGACAAAGTGAGACTCTGTCTCTAAAAAAAAAAACAGAAAAGAAAAAATTTGCAGCATTTATGTCAAATCCCATGATAACTGGAATTTTCTACAAAAAATTTAAATTTATGCAAGGAAGCATATAAAGTTAAGAAACTAATAATATGGTTCTGGCAGGAGAATAGGATGACAGGAGAATGAGGAATGGAAAGAGAAAGATCATCTTTTATTACTTACCCTATTGTATTATTTCCCCTAAGTCCTCCTTAGGTCAAATGTGTAGTATTTGTACTTACCAGAATCTTATCAGCTTTGGCTTCACTAATTCCCTTAATATTTATTAGCTCCTTCTTTGGTGCATAGGCAACAGCCTCCACAGTATGGAATCCAGCTTCTTCCAATTTCTTCACATCATTTGCATTTATGCCACATTGCTGTAAGTAAAGAAAACCATGGACAAAATTAAGTTTCAGATCTCTCATCTGTCTAATGTAGAAAATATACACCCTATGTATTTCACAGAAGTATTTGAAAAACTGTAATACAGTCGTCCCTTGTTATCCACAAGATTGGTTTCAGAATCCCTAGCAAATAAAATCTGTGGATGGTTGTAGCATATACATACTTGTAGCCCACACACATCCTCTCATATAGTTTAAGCCATCTCTAGATTACTTATAGTGCCTAATAAAATGTAAGCCCTATGTAAATAGTTATGCTGTTTTTAAATTCATATTGTTATTTTTTTTGAGACAGAGTTTCACTATGTCGCCTTCAGTATAATGCTGTGGCGTCACAGCTCACAGCAACCTCAAACTTTTGGGCTTAAGAGATTCTCTTGCCTCAGCCTCCTAAGTACCTGAGACTATAGGTGCCTGCCACAATGCTCAGCTATTTTTTAGTTATTGTTGTTTTAGCAGGTCCTGGCCGAGTTCAAACCCACCAGCCCCAGTACATGTGGCTGGCACCCTAACCACTGAGCTATGGGCGATTCATATTATTTTTTTATTATTGTATTCCAATGTTTCATTGTTTTTTCTAATATATTTTCAATTTGTATTTGGTAGAATCTGGTGATTTGAAAACACATGGATACAGAGGGCCAACTGTACTACATGCAAAAACCAAGAAGTATATCATATAGATGAGGTATTTAATAACTAATTATCAACCTTTTCAAGGTCTGGGGTGGTACCTAGCACTCTGGGAGGCTAAGGTGGGTAGACTGCTTGAGCTCAGGAGTTCAAGATCAGCTTAAACAAGAGAAAGATCCCATCTCTAAAATAAATAGTGGGGTGCTATGGCAGACACCTGTAGTCCCAGCTACTCAGGAGGCTGAGGCAAGAGGATTGCCTAAGCCTAAAGAATTTGAGGTTGCTGTGAGGTATGATGCCACAGCACACTACCTCCGGTGACAAAATGAGACTGTCTCAAAACCAAAACAAACAAACAAAAAAATCCTTTTCTTTACCAAACCCATTAGTTTTAAACTAGCACTATGTCATATATATTAAAATGAACTCTTAGGGCCAGGCATGGTGGCTCATACCTATAATCCCAGCACTTGGGAGGCCAAGGCCAGTGGATTGCCTGAGCTCACAGTTTCAAAACCAGCCTGAGCAAGAGCGAGACCTCGTCTCTAAAAAAAATAGCCAGGTGTTGTGGCGAGCGCCTATAATCCCAGATACTCAGGAGGCTGAGGCAAGAGAATCACTTGAGCCCAACTGTTTGAGGTTGCCGTGAGATATGAAGCTCTCTACTGGGGGTGACAAAGTGACAAAGTGAGACTCTGTCTCAAAAAAAGAAAGAAAGAAAGAACTCTTAATTGATGATTAGTTTTAAACCAGCAACTCCAAACCTTTTGTGAATGATTACAAATAATGAACTCTGACCTTGGGCCCTAAAAGGCCATGTTAAATGAGTGTTTCCCAATGTTTTCCACAACAAAGCACACATTGAAAATGATACTTTCAATGGTCGTGCATTGTGGCGGGCGCCTGTAGTCCCAGCTTCTCAGAAGGCTGAGGCAAGAGAATCGTCTAAGCCCAGGAGTTGGAGATTGCTGTGAGCTGTGTGATGCCACAGCACTCTACCGCGGGTGATAATGTGAGATAAAGAGTGAGAGGGGGGAGGGGAGAGTACAAGGGGTGGGGTGCGTCGGGGTGGGGGCGGCGTGGGGGGGTGTCGGGACGGGACGGGATGGACGGGACGGGAAGGCAGGGACGGGAAGGGAAGGGAAGGGAAGGGAAGAAAGAAAATGATACTTTTACACTATGCTAGGGTAAACAGACGAGGCTCCCTCAGAATTGAAGGGAGCACTATCTTGGCACATCCATATCCTTTTTGATGAACAATGACTGGAAAGCTCTGCTCTCACAACTAACATTAAGAGTGAGAAAGATAGGCCAGGTGAGGTGACTCACACTTGTTAATACTAGAACTTTGGAAGGCTGAGGCAGGAGGATCACGCCCAGGAGTTCAAGACCGGCCTGAAAAACATAGCAAGAAGTTGCCTCTACAAAAATTTAAAAGGTTAACCAGGCACTCTGGGAGGCTAAGGCGGCTAGATTGCTCGAGTTCAGGAGTTCCAGACCAACCTGAGGAAGAGCGAGACCCTGTCTCTAAAAAAAAATAGCTGGACATTGTGGTGGGCACCTATAGTCCCTGCAACCTGAAAAGCTGAGGCAAGAGAATCTCTTAAGCCCAAGAGTTGCTGTGAGCTATGATGCTATAACACTCTACCCACGGCAACTGAGTGAGGCTCTGTCTCCTAAACAAAATTAAATAAATAAAAAAAAATAGAGTCTTAAGCCTTATTTAGAGAAGCAGGGAATATGCAAAAGGAGAAAGAAAAATCCAGGCTTTTTCTGCTTTTTCTCTTACTTTTTTCAGCCCAAATCAGCAATGAGGACTGACAATTAATTTCATGAACTCACCACCATGAGCTTAAATTGGCAACACTGTACAAAACTGTGTGTCTAAATCCTCAGCTGACTGTGAGAAGTATAGCGGACTAAGTAAACATCAATAGAGAAACAGGAAAATTTAAATTGAAAATCCTGGCATGAGAAAGGCATGTGCAAAAATGGTCCCCACAGAGCTCCCCAGTGAACAAAAGCAAACAAGAGTCAAAATTGCCAAGACCTTTTAGAGAAAGGCAAGACGACATTTTGGGCCCTGTTATCACTGGTGATGAAACATGGGTGTACCAATACAACTCAGAAACAAAGCATCAGAGTCACAGTGGAAGTCAGACAATTCTCTGCAACCAAAAAGTTCTTTCAGTCCAACTCAAATGTCAAAATAATATTGCTAACCTTTTTTTTTTCTTTTGCTAACCTTTTTTGATACTAGAAGGATTGTTCATTATGAATTTGTACCAACTGAATAGTTAACCAAGGCTCAGTGCCTGTGGATCAACGGGCTAAGGTGCCAGCCACGTACACCTGAGTCAGGGGGTTCGAATCCAGCCCGGGCCCGCCAAACAACAATGACGGCTGCAACCAAAAAATAGCCAGGCGTTGTGGTGGGCACCTGTAGTCCCAGCTACTTGGGAGGTGGAGGTAAGAAACTCGCTTAAGCCCAGGAATTGGAAGTTGCTGTGAGCTGTGATGCCATGGCACTCTATCCAGGGTGACAGCTTGAGGCTCTGTCTCAAAAAAAAAAAAAAAAAAAAAGAATAGTTAACCAAGTTTACTATTTGGAAGGTTTGAAAAAGCTGCATCAAAAAATTAAACAAAGGTTTGGCACCTGTGGCTCAACGGGCTAAGGCACCAGCCACATACACCTGAGCTGGCGGGTTCGAATCTAGCCCGGGCCGGCCAAACAACAATGACAGCTGCAACCAAAAAAAAAAAAAATGGCTGGGCGTTATGGTGGGCGCCTGTAGTCCCCAGCTACTTGGGAGACGGAGGCAGGAGAGTCAGGAATTGGAGGTTGCCCGTGAGCTGTGACACCACGACACTCTCTCCAGGGTGACAGCTTGAGGCTCTGTCTCAAAAAAAAAAAAAAATTAAACAAAAATGACCTAATTTTTCACCAACAATTCTTGGCTCTTGTGTCATGACAATGCACCAGCTCACACAGCTCTGTCTGTGAGGGAGTTTTTAGCCAGTGAACAAATAACTGTATCGGAACCTCCTCACTCACCTGATCTGGCCCCCCAATAAGTTTTTCTTTACCAGAAGATAAAAGAAAGATTGAAAGGAAGTCATTTTGATGACATTCAGGACATTAAGTGTAATATGACAGCTCTGATGGCCATTCTAGAAAAGGACTTCCAAAATTACTTTGAAGGGTAGAATAGGGGCTAGCATCAGTGTATAGCTTCCCAAGGGGAGTACTTCGAAGGTGACCACAGTGATATTCAGCAATAAAGTATGTAGTACATACTTTATTTATTTTTTTTTGTACCTTATAGCCCACGGTAGAGTGTTGTGGCATCACACAGCTCACAGCAACCTCCAACTCCTGGGCTTAGGCGATTCTCTTGCCTCAGCCTCCTGAGTAGCTAGAACTATAGGAGCCCACCACAACTATTTAGCCTAGCTATTTTTTTGTTGTTGCAGTTTGGCCGGGGCCAAGTTTGAACCCCCCCACCCTCAGTATAAGGGGCTGGCGCCCTGCCCACTGAGCCATAGGCGCCGCCCGTAAGTAGCACTTTTTATAGAATAAATTTGTGAACATAATTGTCAGGCCTTGAACAGTAGGCAAAAATAGTACAAGATCCTAGCTCTAGTGCTAGATAGTCTTGTATAGTGTCTTGAATTAGAGCTCTTATGCCTTAATACCTCCAAGCTCTTCTCCTGGCCAAAGATAGCTGTGAGTACAAATTAGGTCAATGAAGGGAAGATGCTCTCTCTGCTCCTGGCATAACTAGTCCAGGCCACTGTCACTCCCCGGACAGTACTTTTGTACTTGGGGAAAACAGCACAGAGACTCCACCATGAAATCCTAGGCCTTAATTTCTGACAATCAGGTTTGAGCAGAAAAACTGATCAAGTAGGGGAATTGTTGACACAAGAGGCCTGGCCAGACATTTTTAGCAACAATCTTAAGTCTTTCCACAGGATCCTTGATAACCCTCCTAAAAATTCTAACCCGGGTCTTGACCTTGGCAGTAAACCTATGGCTTAGGTAAACATTGTGTTATTTCTCATAGGCTACTTCTACAACTAGGTAAAGAATCTAGTGTAGCTAATTCCCAAATTAGCTACACTAGATTAACCACATACCTCTAACCGTGAAATAGGTTGTGGGCCAAAGCTTTCTTCTTCCACTGAAGTATCTGCATTTGCTTCAAGCTGCATCTGCATAGCCATTACTGAAAAACAAAGATGGCCATCAGTATGAACACTAGAGACATAAGGTGGGCTAAGTACAGAGCTCAAACTTAGTTTTGTAATAAATCTCTGAAGAATTTCTTTATAAGCTTTTGGTCTAATGGCTACCCACAGCAGGAAAAAGAACAAACTTGTCACCAGCTTTTCTATCTAGATAGCCAGTTAGTTGTATTAGAACACTTTAGGAAGAGCCAAGATCATTCTGCTTCTTAAATACACAGTAACTAGTGCTTTCTTTGGCAGCACATATACTAAAATTGGAACAATACAGAGAAGATTAACATGGCCCCTGTACAAGGATGACATGAAAATTCGTGAGGCATGCCATATTTAAAAAAAAAACTACACCTTAACTAAGTAAATAATGCTCCCTGTTCTTTATATTCCTCAAGGTAGGGGCCAAGTCTTGTTTATTTATCTTTTATTATTTTTTGAGACAGAGTCTCACTTTGTCACCCTCAGTGGAGTGCCATCGTGTCACAGGTCACAGCAACCTCAAACTCTTGGGCTTAAGCAATTCTCTTGCCTCAGCCTCCCAAGTAGGTAGGACTACAGGCGCCCACCACAACACCTGGCCATTTTTCTGTTGCAATTGTCATTGTTGTTTAGCTGGCCTGGGCCAGGTTTGAACCTGCCAGCCTGGGTGTATGTGACTGGCACCATAACCACTGTGCTACGGGCGCCAAGCCAGTCTTATTTTTATACACCCCATGATATATTATAAATGTTACATGTTTACAGGAGGACTAATGGCATTATCACATTCATATCTGGAATCCAAAAAGTTGATTTCATAGGAGGGAGTAGAATAGTGGTTAAAGAGGCTGAGGAGAACAGCTGGGAGGGGAGAAGAAATAGAAAAAAAAAAATTTTCCCCTAAAAATAGATAGGAGAAATAAGTTCTGGTGTATATATATATATATTTTTTTTGGGGGGGGGGGGCTGGGGCTGGGCCTGAACCCACCACCTCCGGCATATGGGGTCGGTGCCCTACTCCTTTGAGCCACAGGCGCCGCCCAAGTTCTGGTATTTTTTACTGCACAGTAAGGTGATTGTAGTCAACAATAATTGATATAAACCAAAAGATCGGTTTAAGCATAGATCTCTTAGGTGGGGTCAATGACAATCCCATGCATCAAAATCATCTGAATGCGTTGTAAATTTAAATATCTCCTTTCATAATTTATGGAAAAGAGAGCACTGCAGAGTAATGGGAAAGGACTTTTTTCCAATACCGGTAGGTTGATTGGATAGCCTTATAGAATAAAAGGAACTTGATCTCACATACCACAGAAAAAAAATCAATTTCCAATTTAGATCACAGATCTAAATGTAAACAGTAAAAGAAAAATTTTTAAAACACAGTAGATTATTTTCACAACCTTCAGATAGAGAAAGGTTTCTGGAACTGAATATATAATGGAATAATCAAAAGTGAAAAAAACCGAAAAACTGAACTACATTTAATTCAGAACTTCCATTAAAAGATACCTTTAAGAGGGAGGCACCTGAGGCTCAGTGGGCAGGGCACTGGCCCCATATACAGAGGGTGGCGGGTTCAAACCCAGCCCCGGCCAAACTGCAACAAAAAAAAATAGCTAGGCATTGTGGCGGGCACCTGTAGTCCCAGCTACTTGGGAAGTTGAGGCAAAGGAATCGCCTAAGCCCAGAGTTGGAGGTTGCTGTGAGCTATGTGCCGCCACAGCACTCTACCATGGGCGATAAAGTAAAACTCTGTCTCTACCAAAAAAATAAATAAAATAAAATAAAAGATACCTTTATGAGAATGAAAAGTCAACCCATAGTAGGAGGAGAAAAAAATTGACCAAATATACAACTGAGAGCTGATAACCAGAATATAAATACAGGACATTCCTTCAAACCAGTAAGAAAAAGACAATCCAAGGCAGGGCAGGGTGGCTCAGGCCTGTAATCATAGCACTCTGGGGAGCTTCCTTGAGCTTAGGAGTTCAAGACCAGCCTGAGCAACAGAGATCTCACCTCTAAAGAAAATAAAAAAAATTAGCTGCGGGCAGCTCCTGTGGCTCATCTAGTAGGGCACCGGCCCCATATACCAAAGGTGGCGGGTTCAAATCCGACCTTGGCTGAACTGCAAAACAGAAAAATAGCCAGCTGTTGTGGCGGGTGCCTGTAGTCCCAGCTACACAGGAGGCTGAGGCAAGAGAATCGCCCAAACCCAGGAGTTGGAGGTTGCTGTGAGCTGTGTGATGCCACGGCACTCTACTGAGGGCGATAAAGTGAGACTCTGTCTCTACAAAAAAAAAAAAAAAAAATCAGCTGCTGTTGTGGTAGACGCCTGTAGTTCTAGCTACCCAGGAGGCTGAGGCAGGAAGATCACTTGAACCAACAAATTGAGGTTGCTTTGAGCTAGGCAAATGCCGGGGCACTCCAGCCTGGGCAACAGAGCGAGACTCTATCTCCAAAAAAAGCAAACAAAAACAAAATCAAACAACAACACAAAAACCCAGACAAATAGGCCAGGTGCGGTGGCTCAGGCCTCTAATCCCAGCATTCTGGGAGACTGAGGTCAGCTGATAGCCTGAGCTCACCAGTTTGAAACCCATAGCACAGCCTTGTGGTGGGTGTCTGTAATCCCAGCTAGTCGGGAGGCTGAGGCAAGAGGATTGCTTGAGTCCAGGAGTCTGAGGTTGCTGTGAGCTATGACATAGAGGCACTCTACCAAGGGCGATAAAGCGAGACTTTGTCTCAAACCACGCCCCCATCCCCCCATCTCCCCCACACCACCACCACCACCACCCTCCCCCCCCACCGCCTCGCAGACAAATGTAATCATGTTAGAAATCAATACAATATAAAACACCACATAGCTATTACTACTGAAAAAAAGAAAATATTGGACGAGGGGTGCACGGTAGTTCTTGATCTCAGTCATTACATAGGTACACAGCATATTCATTTTGGAATAATCTGTGAAACTGTATACAATTGTGACTATGTACTTTTCTTTTCTTCTTAAGTGAATAGCAATTAAAAAAAAATTTTTTTTTTTTTTTTTTTGAGACAGAGCCTCAAGCTGTCACCCTAGATAGAGTGGATAGAGTGTCATGGCATCACAGCTCACAGCAACCTCCAATTACTGGGCTCAAGCGAGTCTCCTGCCTCTGCCTCCCAAGTAGCTGGGACTACAGGCGCCTGCCAGTGTCCGGCCATTTTTTGGTTGCAGCCACCATTGTTGTTTGGAGGTTCTGAGCTGGATTTGAACCCGTGAGCTCAGGTGTACGTGGCTGGCGCCTTAGCCCATTGAGCCACAGGCTCCGAGCCTAAAAATCTTTTTTCTTTATTTTGGATTAATATAAAGGTACATGAGATTAGGCCACATTGTTTGCATTTTTTTTTTTTGAGACAGAGTCTCACTTTGTCCCCACCCCCGTTTGCATTTGTTAGTAACATCTGAGTTGTAGTTGAGTACTTCCCCCAAGAAATGTGTCATATACCCCTACATTGTACCCATTTTTCTATATGTACATTACACTTCACTTTAGAAGTTAAGGAAAAAAAAAACATTGCAGATCATTCCCTAGGCATCACTGAATGGTTTTCGGCATTAGATGATAAATTCATCTTTTGGCAGCTGGAACTGATACCTTAAAAACAAAATTTCGGAGTAACGGAAATTTGACCAGGAATCCGGAAACCCTGGTTCTGACATTAAATAGCTGTGACTCCACCTTTCTGGACTTCGCCCAAGTCCATAACAATGGGTGTTGGACATGAAGAGACCTGGAGGTCTCCCCTCTAGCTCTGAAGACTGGGGTCTGCTTGTTTTTCACGAGCTGTGATGGTCGCTTGGGCTTAGGCATGCCCTGTTCCGTCCCACTATGCCCGGCTTTTTCACTGTGCGCAGCGGCCCCAAAGCCAACTGAGGGAGCCCCAGCCCGGGTCCCGATCCAGCTAAAGTGGGGACGAGCCGCGGCTGCTGAAAGCCCGGCCTGAGTCTCTTACCTCGGCGGGCGGGCAGCGGGGCTCGCTCCGACTTCAGTCCGCGGGGCTAGCACGCCTCCAACTCCGCGCGGACCCCAAACCCCTGGCTTGGGCCCCACTTCTCTACTGCCTTTTCCCGACCTTCAGCGCACAACCAGGCGAGTATCTGCTTCCAACTACGCGTCTCAAGCAGCCCTTCAGTTTCCCTCAGGATTCGGGACCCACCACAGGGCTCACCGTCTCCCGCGACTTTCGGAAATCCCGCCAAAGCCTTTAGGGCAGGGTCACGCCGCGTCAACGTAACGTCTCCCCGCCCTTCTCGGATACGCCTTCCAACCGCTTCCGCCACCATCCCGAGCCCTGGGGGCCTTTTTTTTTTTTTTTTTCCCAGAGACAGAGTCTCACTTTATCGCCCTCGGTAGAGTGCCGTGGCATCACACAGCTCACAGCAACCTCCAACTCCTGGGCTTAGGCGAGTCTCTTGCCTCAGCCTCCCGAGTAGCTGGGACTACCGGCGCCCGCCACAACGCCCGGCTATTTTTTGAGTTTGGCCGGGCCGGGTTCGAACCTGCCACCTTCGGTATGTGGGGTCGGCGCCCTACCCACTGACCCACGGACGCTGCCCGAGCCCGGGGGACTTTGAGCCTGCGTAATATTATGGATTGCCTTCCTCACTTTTCTCCTAAGGACTAATTCAAACTGCGAGTTATCGCGTTCTTCTTTTTGCAGAAAGAGGACTACAATTCCCATGAGGTAGTGCAAGACGTAGGGCTGCGTCTCCCAGTATGCACGCGGGCGCCGCGGCTTCCAAACTTCAGCCCTCTGGGAAATAGGGCAGTTTTTTGGGAGCCTCTTAATTTGTCTCTGCAGTGTCGGTGGGTGGTTATGAGCGCTCCGACTCAGCTTCCTGGAACCAAGCTGAGAAACTCGATTTAGAACTGAGAAACGAAGTATTAGAGAGGAGAAAGAAATGGCTGAAATACTAGGCAATCTGTGGTGCTTTTGTTTTTTTTTTTCCAGTTTTGACCGGGGCTGGGCTTGAACTCACCACCCTCGGTGGCCCCTCAGTATATGGGGTCGGCGCCCTACTCCTTGAGCCACAGGCACCGCCCTGTGGTTTTTTGTTTTTTCTTTCCTGAGACAGTGTCTCACTGCATCGTCCTCGGTAGAGTGCCGTAGCATCACACAGCTCACAGCAACTCTCAGCTCTAGGGCTTAGGCGATACTCTTGCCTCAGCTTCCCGAGCAGCTGGGACTATAGGCGCCCACCACAACTTGGTTTGTTTTTTGTTTTGTTTTGTTTTTTGAGACAGAGTCTCACTTTGTCGCCCTTGGTAGAGTGCTGTGGCGTCATAACTCAGAGCAGCCTCAAGCTTCTGAGCGCAAAGCAATCTTCTTGCCAGAGCCTTCTGAGTAACTGGGAATAGAGGCCCCCACCACAATGCCCGGCAATTTTTTGTTTGCGGTTTGGCCTTGGTCGGGTTTGAACCCGCTACCCTTGGTATATATGGGGCTGTCACCCTGCCCACTGAGCCATAGGCACCGCCCTTATTTTTTTTTTTAGACAATCTCACTATGTTGCCCTCGGTAGAGTGCAGTGGTGTTACAGCTCACAGTAACTTGAAACTCTTGGGCTTAAGCGATTCTCTTGCCTCAGCCTCTAAAGTAACTGAGACTATTGGCCCCCACCACAATGCTCGGCTATTTTTTGTTGTAGTTGTTGTATAGCAGGCCTGGGCCGGTTGGAACCCCACTGCCCTGGTGTATGTGGCCAGTGCCCTAACCACTGAGCCAAGGGTGCCGAGCCTAGCCTGGTTATTTTTAGAGAGGGAGTGTGGCTTTAGCTCAGGCTGGTCTCCAACCTGTAAGCTCAGGCAATCCACTTGCCTGGGCCTCCCAGAGTGCTGGGATTACAGGCGTGAGCCACAGCACCCGGCCCATTGAAAGTTGTAAAAATTATGAGTCATGGGGTTAGATCTATTTTTCCCCTACTGATACAGGACAAGTGGCATCCCAGCCAGCTTGTGGAGCTGGGGGGCAGACTGGCTGCCTCCACCTTGGTGGTGTTGGTGCAAGCAGAGGAACCAGCGGGCTGCAGGTGCCCACCCCCACCCCCCCGCAGGAGGTTACAGTAGCCGGGGGCGGGCAGACAACAGTTTATTTTGTTTTGTTTTTTTAGACAGAGCCTCAAGCTATCACCCTGGATAGAGTGCCGTGGCATCACAACTCACAGCAACCTCCAATTCCTGGGCTCAACTGAGTCTCCTGCCTCTGCCTCCCAAGTAGCTGGGACTACAGGCACCCGCCACAATGCCTGGGCATTTTTTGTTGTTGTTTCAGCCGTCATTATTGTTGGGGGGGGCCAGGCTAGATTTGAACCTGCCAGCTCAGGTGTACGTGGCTGGTGCCTTAGCCCGTTGAGCCACAGGCACCGAGCCAGACAACAGTTAGGGAGACACCAGCACCTTAGGTTTCCCTCCCCTTGCACTTAGGGCCCAACAGAGAACCCTCATTTTCTAGGCCTGGACAATTTCATGTAAATTTCCTAGGCCTGGGAATGAAAGGGATTGTAGCCATTCATTTGGGTCCCAGACACGCTAAATGTAACCACAAAGGGTCCCAGATAGTCACAGAGAGTCCCAGACAGACTAAATGTAACTACAGAGGGTCCCAGACACACTAAATGTAGCTACGGACTATATATACCCCTAGACAAAGAGCCCAGGAACAGAGAGACAGACAGAGAGAAAGCTTTTCTCTCCCGACTTGGGTTTTCTCTCTCTGCCAGGAACTCTGGCCTTCTGTATTTTCTGTAAATAAATGCTGTCTTACCACTGATCTGTGGTCCACGGATTCATTCTTTGAGACCATCACTGAGACCAAGAACCTACTGAAGAGCGAAATTCCGGTATCACTACTACTATTACTTTATATTTATGGAGTTCTTTAAAATTGACAAAGTTTTTGGCCCAGCCCAGTGGCTTGTGCTTGAAAGCTCATGGCACTCTGGGAGGCTGAGGTAGGTGGATTGCTGGAGCTTATGATTTGGAGACAAGCCTGAGCAAGAGTGAGACCCATGTCTCTACTAAAAATAGAAAAGCTATCTGGGTGTAGTGGCAGGAGCCTGTAGTCCCAGCTAGGTGGGAGGCTGAGGCAAGAGGATTGCTCCAGCTCCAGAGTTTGAAGTTGCTGTGAACTATGATGACACTGCCATAGTCCACCAGGGTGACAGTGAAACACTGTCTCCAAAATAAAATAGACAAGGTTTTTATATACTCCCCATACCACTATCTTGTGGCATTAAAGGATAGCTGTCAGAAGAGTAAGCATGAAGGGCAGTGCCTGTGGCTCAAAGGAGTAGGGTGCAAAAACCGCAAAAGAAAAAAGAGTGAGCGTGAAGACAGCAAAAAAACTTAGGAAACTCTTGCAATATTTCTGGCAAGAGATGAGTGCTCGAATTAGAGCAATTACAGATCAGACTCAGGAGGCTGATTTTTTTTTTTTTTTTTTTTTTGTAGAGAGTTTCACTGTATCTCCCATGGTAGAGTGCTGTGGCGTCATGCAGCTCACAGCAACCTCCAGCTCCTGAGCTTAGGCGATTCTCTTGCCTCAGCCTCCTGAGTAGCTGGGACTACAGGTGCCTGCCAAAACACCCGGCTGTTTTTTTGTTGCAGTTTGAACCCGCCACCCTTGGTATGTGGGTCCAGCGCCCTACTCATTGAGCCACAGGCGCTGCCCTATTTTACTTTCTAAGAAAGAAAAAGGCACAGCATGAAAGGAAGAAGGAATACTGGATAATTGACATAGATTTTTCTTTTTTCGAAACAGTGCCTCACTCTATTGCTCCAGGCTACCACGTGCCCTGGCTTCATAGCTTATAGCAACCTCAGAGGACTCCTGGGGTCAAGGACCATACTGTCTCAGCTTTACTGAGAACCTGGGACTACAGGTGTGCACCACCAGAACTGGCCAATTTTTCTGGGCTTTTTTTTTTTTTTTTTTTTTGTAGAGGCAGAGTCTCATTTTATAGCCCTCGGTAGAGTGCCATGGCGTCACACAGCTCACAGCAACCTCCAACTCCTGAGCTTAGGTGATTCTCTTGCCTCAGCCTCCTGATTAGCTGGGACTACAGGCACCCACCACAATGCCCCGCTATTTTTCCGTTTTGCAGTTCAGCCGAGGCTGGGTTTGAACCCGCCACCTTTGGTATATGGGGCCTTCGCCCTACTTGATGAGCCACAGGCTCTGTTTTTAATAGAGACGGGGTCTCATGTCTTAAGTCTTGCTTAAGCTGGTCTGGAACTCCTGAGCTCAGCAATGGCACAGGCTTTTTATTGAAGTTAGAGCAGAGCAGTTGTGCAAAATGATAATGGAAGGCAGTTGTTTTCCAGAACAGTCATTTTCTTTTGGGCTGGATTTATTTGGATTTTTGGAATGCAGTCTAGCAGATACTGAGGGACTATATGGCCTTATCTTATTACTTTATATCTTACCTTATTATCTTATTACTTTTCCAGTTCTGCAAAATGAGCTCTATAAAAAACAAGCTACAGGTGGTCAAGCAAGAAGCAGTACATTGTTATATACAATGATATTTTTTTTTCCAGAGATAGAGTCTCACTCATTCACCCTGGGGGTGAGTGCTATGGCGTTATAGCTCACAGCAACCTCAAACGCTTGGGCTCAAGTGATTCTCTTGCCTCAAGTAGCTGGGGCTATAGGTGCCCACCAGAATGCCCAGCTATTTTTTTTTTTTTTTTATTTTAGAAATGGAGGTCTTGCTCTTGCTCACACTGGTCTCAAACTCCGGAGCTCAAGCAATTTGTCTGGCTGAGCCTCCCAGAGTGCTGGGATTACAGGCATGAGCCACTTTGCTGGCCTACAATGATATTTTTATGTTAGATGATTTACTAGCAATGCCGTACTTTCACTAACAGTGATTATAGGTAGTACCTTGGGTAACTGCCTTCCATATCAAGGCCACCCCCTTTTTCCGCTCGTTCTTCACTTTTTTTTTTTTTTTTTTTTTTGAGACAGAGCCTCAAGATAGAGGGCTTGGCATCACAGCTCACAGCCACCTCCTATTCCTGGGTTCAAGAGAGTCTCTTCCCTCTGCCTCCCAAGTAGCTGGGACTATAGGCGCCCATCACAACGCCCCGGCCATTTTTTGGTTGCAGCCGTCATTGTTGTTTGGCAGCCCGGGCTGGATTCGAACCCGCGAGCTCAGGTGTACGTGGCTGGCGCCTTAGCCCGTAAAGCCACAGGCATCGAGCCTTGTTCTCCACTTGATGTCTGCTCAGAGCATCTGCAAACCTACAGCCAGCCCCTCCTGGCCAAGTGAAGTCACATGACTTGGACCTTTCTGGTCACTGATTGGGCCAACAGTGTTAACCTGACCCAAAGTTGGCCAATTATATTCCTGCTCCTGGAAATTTGGATTTGGGATTTAGAGTCTAATCAAGTCTGACCACAGCAGTTTCAGAAGGTGGAGTAGGCAAGTAGGTGTACGTGGATGTCAAACCAGAGAAAAGTACATCTGCGGGAAATTTAAGAAATTGAGACAGCAGGGCAGCGCCTGTGCCTCAGTGGGTGGAGTGCCAACCCCCTGTACTGAGGGTGGTGGGTTCAAACTCGGTCCCAGCCAAACTACAACAAAAAAAATAGGCGGGCGTTGTGGCAGACGCCTGTAGTTCCAGCTACTTGGGAGGCTGAGGCAAGAGAATCACCTAAGCCCAAGATCTGGAGGTTGCTGTGAGCTGTGTGACGCCATGACACTCTACAAGGGCAATAAAGTGTAACTCTGTCTCTACAGAAAAAAAAAAAAGAAATTGAGATACCAAGAAAATGGGAGAAATTCTGAGACAGAAACCATTTTGAATTCTCTTTTCCAATCTCCTTTCTAATTTCTTAGAAGCCCAGCAACACTTTCTTCTTGAGTTCTTTGAGTTATTCCTATACCTCCAATAAACCCCAATAAATCGCCTTTCCATTTTTTCTGTTTAAATAAATTAAACAGTTTTTCTTTTGTTTCTCCAAAACAACCCACCAAGAACTTGGAAATAAGGCACTCTATATTTCTCTATAATAGTTAAATTGGCAATCTGTAAGAGTATGAGAAATGTGAAATTGAAAAAGTTTGGATATATTCTAAATTATAATATCAGTCACCTATCTGAAATCTCAAGGGGACAAACTTTAATACAACCAAAATTTAATCAGCAGAAACATCAGCTTTTGTCTGAAGAAAAATAATTAACAGCCAGGGCAGAGAAAGGAAATCCCCAGAAGGGGAAACATAGTGTCATGGCAAATGGTTTATTTGAGTAATGAAAGGATGATTCAGCATGAGAAAATATGTTATTATAATTGGCCATATTAATAGATCATGGAGAAAAAAACATATGAACAATTCCATCATTTTGAAAAACCATTCAAGAAAATACAGCATGGGCGGCGCCTGTGGCTCATCCAGTAGGGTGCCGGCCCCATATACCCAAGGAGGCAGGTTCAAATCTGGCCTCAGGCGAACTGCAAAACAGAAAAATAGCCGGGCGTTGTGGCGGGCGCCTGAAGTCCCAGCTACTCGGGAGGCTGAGGCAAGAGAATTGCCTAAGCTCAGGAGTTGGAGGTTGCTGTGAGCTGTGACGCCACAGCACTCTACCAAGGGCGATAAAGTGAGACTATGTCTCTACATAAAAAAAAAGAAAGAAAGAAAATACAGCACATTTTTTCCCTGCTGTGGAGGAGTCCTGCAGAGGCAGAGGTTCTGATGTGTTCAGATATGACTTTATAGGTAACCCACAACCATGGCCAACGAAGGCATTGCTGCTAGAGGTGTAGTGGACTTTTTAAAATTCAGATTAATATGAGGGTACAAACAATTAGGTTGCATTGTTTGCATTTATTAGGTGAAGTCCAAGTTGTAGTTGAGCCCTTCAGCCAGGTGTGCCACATACTCTTACATTGTGCCCCATACATTAAGTGTAACGAACTTTAATACTCCTTACAAGAAGAGCTGAAGATCACACTCATCCATGATGGCCTTGGATGTAGAATTAGAAAAGCTGGCAAAGCCTTGGACAAGTGTCAGGCCTCGTTTTTGTTTTTTTTTTTGTAGAGACAGAGTCTCATTTTATCGCCCTTGGTAGAATGCCGTGGTGTCACACAGCTCACAGCAACCTCCAACTCCTGGGCTTAGGCGATTCTCTTGCCTCAGCCTCCCGAGTAGCTGGCACTACAGGCGCCCAAGAAAATGGGAGAAACGCCGGCTATTTTTCTGTTTTTGCAGTTCTGCCGAGGCCGGGCTTGAACCCACCACCTTCAGAATATGGGGCCAGCGCCCTACTTGATGAGCCACAGGCACTGCCCTCAGGGCTGGTTTTGTAACCAACTGTGATGAGCCTATCGTGTGTGAGAAGTTTGTGGAGGTTGTTTGTACTGAACACCAAATCAACCTTATTAATGTTGATGATAATGAGAAACTAGGGGAACGTATAGGACTCTGTAAAATTGAAAGAGAAAGCCCCAAGTGGTCGGTTGCAGTTGTTTATTAGTTAAGGACTATGGCAAAGAGTCTCAGGCCAAAGTAGATCCCATCTCTACTAAAAACAGAAGACTTAGCCTGGCATCACGGGGGTGGGAGGTTTGAGGACTACAGGCACCTACCATAATGCCAGGCTAATTTTGCAGTTAGCTACACTGATATCTTTTATTGTCCCTGGAGCTACCCAAGTACATATCTATAAAATCCTTTCCAACATGTAAATCTTTTATTTAATTCTTTTATTATTATACTTTATAGCTCTTCCAGAACAGTAGTAAATAATAGGGAAATAGACAATTTTGTTCTTGATTTTTTTTTTTTTTTATCGAGACAGAGTCTCACTTTTTTTGTCCCGGGTAGAGTACCATGATATCATTGCTCATAGCAACCTCAAACTCTTGGGCTCAAACAATCTTTTTGCCTCCTGAGTAGCTGGGATTACAGGCGCCCACCACAATACCTGGCTATTTTTTTTTTCTTTCTTTTCTTTTTTTTTTTTTGTAGAGGCAGAGTTTCACTTACTGCCCTTGGTGGAGTGCCGAGGCGTCACACAACACCTGGCTATTTTTTTTAAAGATGGGTTCTGACTCTGGCTCAGGCTGGTCTCAAACCTGTGAGCTCAAGCAATCTACCTGCCTTGGCCTCCCAGAGTGCTAGCATTACAAATGTGAGCCACTGTACCCCACCTGTTCTTTATTTTAATGAAAGTGTTTCTAACATTTCACCACTAAGGAGATGAGGGCAGTTGATTTGTAACATCTATTTTTTTTTCCTGTTGGTCATATTAAGGAAACAGCTACTGGTAATTTAAAGATTTCCCTCTTAATCAGAAATTTATGTTGCATTTTTTTATATGAGCCAAAGTTGTATTTGTTCGTTTCTTGCATTTGAAGTATTCTTTTGTTGGTTTTGTTTTGAGACAGAGTCTCACTCTGTCCCCAGACTAGAGTGCCATAGCATTAGCCTAGCTCACAGAAACCTCAAACTCCTGAGTTTAAGAGTTCTTCCTGTTTCAGCCTCCTGAGTAGCTGGAATTACAGGCACCCACTACAGTACCCTGCTAATTTTTTCTATTTTTGGTAGAGACAGGGTCTCACTCTTGCTCAATTTGGTTTTGAACCCTTGAGCTCAAGGAATCTTCCCACCTTAGCCTCCCAGACTGCTAGGATTATAAATCCTACTGCTTTCAGGTAAGACTCACATCTTAAAAACATCAATTTTCCTGGGAGGCAGAGCCAAGATGATTGCTTAACCCCAAGAGTTTGAGGTTGCTGTGGGCTGCGATGCCATAGCACTCTACTGAGAGCAACAAAGTGAGACTCTGTCTCAAAAAGAAAGAAAAGAGGCTTGGCGCCTGTGGCTCAATGGGCTAAGGCGCCAGCCACGTACACCTGAGCTGGCGGTTTCGAATCCAGCCCAGGCCCATCAAACAACAATGATGGCTGCAACCAAAAAATGGCTGGGCGTTGTGGCGGGTGCCTGTAGTCCTAGCTACTTGGGAGGCAGAGGCAAGAGACTAGCTTGACACCAGGAATTGGAGGTTGCTGTGAGCTGTGATGTCTCCGTACTCTATTCAGGGTGACAACTTGAGGCTCTGTCTCAAAAAAAAAAAAAGAAAAGAAAAGAAAAGGCAGGAGGGGTGTACGGTGGCTCACGTCTCGTAATCCTAGCACTCTGGGAGGCCAAGGTGGGCAGATTGCCTGAGCTCACAGATTCAAGACTAGCCTGAGCTAGAGTGAGACCCCATTTCTAAAAATAGCCGGGCATTGTGGTGGACACCTATAGTCCCAGTTCCTTGGGAGGCTGAGGCAAGAGAATCACTTGAGCCCAAAACTTTGAGGTTGCTGTGAGCTGTGACACCACCACACTCCACTAAGGGTGACATAGTGAGATTCTGTCTCACAAAACAAACAAACAAACAAACAAACAAAAAACTATGTCTATATCTATATATCAGTTTTCCATTAGTTGATCCTTAAATTTTATAACTTAATCTCAGTAAAAAATGCCACAGCTCAGTGGTTAGGGCGCCGGCCATATGCACCCAGGGCCTGCTAAACAACCATGACAAAAATAGCCAGGCATGTGGCAGACACCTATAGTCCCAGCTACTTGGGAGGTTGAGGGAAGAGAATTGCCTAAGCCCAAGCGTTTGAGGTTGCTGTGAGCTATGAAATCACAGCACTCTATTGAGGTGACAAAGTGAGACTATCTCAAAAAATATGTGTGTGTGTGTGTGTGTGTGTGTGTATGTTTATTTTCAAGCAATCCTCTTGCCTCAGCATCCAGGATTGCAAGGATATACTCACCATGGTAAAGCTTTGGCTTTCTCCTTCCCTGCAATGATGCTTCTCATCCCCTTAAAGAAGAAATGTAGTCTTATTTTCTACTTTTTTTTTTTTTGAGACAGTATTTCTGCCCAACCAAATTTTTCTGCTTGCTACCCAAGATGAAGCCAACTCTGAGACAGCAGGTTTACAGCAGAGAGTTTATTCCACATAAGGCTAAGTGAGGAGATGGGAGGAATTTCTCAAATCAGGAATTGGGGAGCTAGGATTTTTTTTCAATAATTTTATTGAATCATAATTGTGTACATTGGTGCAATCATAGGGCACAATGTGCTTCATATACAATCAGAAATATTTTGACCGTACTGTTACAGATAGCCTTCATGGCATTTTCTTGATCACTATATAAAGACATTGA